>JASANE010022781.1:0-41970 GCA_030248225.1 Trileptium ribeirensis | reverse complement strand
GTTGTTGTATAGGTACGACTGGTGCGACTCATTAGAAAAGAAAATTTTAAACTCACGCTGAGCACCCAAACTAGGAAATTAGATACGCGCGGATCCGACGTTAAACGTCTAGGGATTTGTCGGACCCTAGTGGGGGCCACTGGCTAAAACAAAACCAAATAAGTGTCCATTTTTAGGAAGTGCAAAAGAATTTTATACTTCCCGGTTTGAACGTGGATAGGGAATAGTGGTACGGTCTCTTTGGCCTGTGAGCAGGTGACGGAGCCGACCTCCCTGGGGACCTCAAAGGTAGTACCTCGTAGACTACGTGCGCAACCCGTCCGGCAGGATCAGAACACATCCTGTGAAGCGCTCCTGCGGCTTGCTAAGCTCCGTCGTTTCTTGGGCCTGACTCGCGTGGGAAAAGACATTCGCGTGATTGAAACCCATCAGGTCCGCCCTTGAAGTCACGATAGCCGGGGTCGTATGGGCATTGCGTCTGGGAAGTGCGCAGTGCAGCAGCGTCACGTCGATTGTTATTACACTATCATGAGACCTGAAGTTGGAAAGACAAAATGGTCGATAAACCCATAGTAGCAATTCTGGCTCCAATTCCCCGCGCTTAACGAGTCACTAGTATAATTTTGTGAAGATTTTTGAGGATCTACAACAACGTCGTAGCTAGCTCTCACAGAGGGGGCTATATGCTTTGTTAGCGCTTAAATTGCATATTTCTCGAGTATAGATATATATGGACGTTATGGGTTGTCCAGGTCCTGAAAAATGCGGCATGGATTGGTAGCGTTGATATCCTTTTATGACGCCGCTCTCAGTGCATTTTGTAAAAAAACTGAATTCATTTAAGCTGTAGCCTGACAGAAAATAGCTTGATGTGAGCAGCCGAACATAATTTACTGCACTTGATCCGATTTTAAAATCCCAATATAAGCAATGTTTTAGTGGGTGGGCTTATTAAAAAGGACTTCCTGCAGAGTGGCTATCGAAACTGACCGCTGCTCGCTCGCAACTTAAGCGTGGGAAAATAAAATTTTTACTTAGCGAATAGTTTTAATTTGTACGTTGTTCCCTCGCCATTGTGGCAAAAATATATCTGATTTCAAATTTAGGTAACAGGTTTTAAAATTTCAGTTTGCAATTAGCGATTACAGTCCATTTTTGAATCGCTGTACAGCGTGTATATTTTGAAGATTGATTTTGCAATTTATTCTGTCATCAATATCAATAAACCTTATATAAATCTGCTCATACTGTGAATAGATATTTTGTTACTGAATTGGTTGTATACTATCCTTAAATTTTGTTGTATCATAGTTTTGTTCAACATTTTTGGGATTTTCCGAAGTTTCTAAAATTTATTGTTTATTTGTTTCAGATTCAGCGCGGCTCTAGTTCAAGCTGGCTTTACAAATATTCAACTCGTAATGACTGATTTTTTGTCGATTCTCAGCCCGCCATGTCTTCAGCAAGTCATTGAAGTTTGTGGCAAGTACGGCTCCCAGCAAACCGAAATCAATATTGCGCTTACCGCTGTGGGACACTTGGTATGCTGTTACTGTTCGTAGGAATCTCAGCTACTGTCTTTTCTGTGTTAAAACTAACCAAGCTTTATATATTTACTTGGCGGGGTTGGATAACTGGGTGGTATTTCCTGTTTTTCATGTCTTTACAATATCTTTGTTTTGTTTCATATTGATTATTTACCTACGGCTAGGCTAACCTACGGTTAAGGCTAATGTTCTGGAATGATAGGGTTTGAGGTATGGCATCCTCGTGGTTCCTCGTCCCAAAATTCGAAAATTAATTCTGATGCCTGGGCGGCTGAAAAGTTTCATTTGGGGGTTTTCGGGCATGGGAAACTTATTACCGGTGTTGGTTTTGTTCTACGATACATAGGGTACGGGGGCATGGCGCCCTAGTGGTTCCTCGGCCCAAAATTCCTAATTTTATTGTGACGTCCTGGAAGGCTGATAGCTTGCACTTGGGGGTTTTTGGGCATGGGAAACTTATTGCCGGAGTTAGTTTTGTTCTAACTTGTGCAATATGGAGTGCTATTCACATACAGCATATCGATGTATGTCATCGAGAGCTGATTGGCTGTGCACGCAAAAAGCGTAAGAGTACCTATGCTTCATTACGTTCTTCAATCTCGATAGAGTTAATAGTTGTTAAGTCGATCTTTTCGATTCATCAAAATACAAAATACCTTGGATTCCAAGATTTGCAAGGGGGTACAGCCCAACGGACATATGCGAAAGGAAAGGTCCAACAAAAGTTTGTATTTCACACATTCACAGTTACCTAGTAACGGAAATATTCTATAACTACTTAGTCGACACACATTTTTTCAAAATTCAGGTACACGTGAATAAAACAAATTTTTGGTTCTTTCTTTAAACAAGGTTTTGGTTCCAAGCTAAAGATTACATTTCTTACGAAATTCTTCCTTTCTTTTGATGGCATGACAAAGATCAAAAAAATTAGGACGATCGAATGGGGTATCTAGATCTATGTCTTTATTGGGGTGTGCTGGGACGTTTAGATGGGGATACCGTAATTTATGACGGGGCGGACCTGGGCAACCGCCAAAATCCAGGCGAGATCATGCAAATCCTGGCCGTTTTCACCCCCGTCGATAGGCTAGCTTCATGCATATGCAAGCCAGTTTCTGTGACGACGCAGCAGGAGTTTCTCTTTCTTGTCATGAAGTATATACCTGTCTCCTAGTTATCACAGAGATCGGTGCATTCACATTTACGGGCCCATATAACAATATTACCAACCATCCTTGTTTTAAGCAAAAAGGTTGGGAATATTGCACTATTTTCTGCTACTTTAGCACATTTAGTCGTCGTGATAGTTTTGACGATTATCATGATCGACACTGGTCCACTTGGTTATACATTGCTCTAATTACCGTAATTATAAGCCAACTCTGGCGTAGGAGATAGCTAAAATCCACCTAGACATGAAATTTACTTCATTCTTGTTTTTCGTTTTTCAGTGGAATATTTCCGACTATCTGTGCCGCAATTGTCAGCGAATCCAGGAAAGCGTGGCGGCTCTGTTTCCAAAACCGAAATCTTCGGTGGTTTCATCGATCAAAGATGCTATCCTCCCGGCATCGGGGTCGGCTTCGACTACTTCGTCCGCAGCAGCGTCGTCAGGCGACTTGACGTTCGACAAGCTTTGGCTTTGCTTGTTCACGTGTTTGTCGGAGCTGTGTGTCGACAGTCGGCCGCCAGTTCGAAAGAGTTCCGGTCAAACGCTGTTTCAAACGATTACGTCGCACGGAAGCTTGCTTCAGCCGGGAACGTGGTCTCCGGTGTTGTGGCAGGTATACTTTTCGTTTTCCTAAGATGGCGGCTCGAGGAAAACAAAAGATCAGCGACAACTACGGTACCCTCCGAAAATGACTGTGGCTCGCTGGAAATAAATTTGTTATAAAAATAGAATTTACTATTAATTTTAATAATTTTAAAATCTCGAGCGAGCCACTCATTTCTATCGCGTATTGTATGTATGTATTTGTAATGGGCGTTTCTATAAATTTTGTTTTTCGCACAGGGATCATTATATTTCTGTTGAAACGGCGACTGCAATCTGATTTATGTATGGTTTTATTTATATTTTTATTTAGTTTTTAAGCCATTTTAGAATTTAGTTTTTAAACCATTTTAGAATTTAGTTTTTAAACCATTTTAGAAAGTGATTTTCATCGTAATTGAATCAAACTGTTATGCCATAAATGCGTCGAAGTAGTGGAAACATATTGCCGATTGCATGCGTATAATAATTTAGCGCTGTGTAATTACAATCGCTCTAGAACTGGTTCCCCGGTTAAAGTCTGGCGCTCTTATAATAATATTGGTTTGTCGTTGCTCGTTTATTTTTTAGTATCTCCCAAGTGAAGGTTAGAGGGAGCGATCTTGGTTTCATCTATTGTTGTCATTATGTGTAATCACCTTGTGCTAGATGTATATACCACTCTAAAACCTCTGAACCCCCTGAAGCCTTGTAACGCTGGTCTGATAGATAGATCAGCGAAATATAGACCACGCGCAATTGTGGAGTAAACAAAAGTTTTATAGACGCAATAGACAATGGCAAACGCTCAAAGCGAAGCTCAAAAATTGAGGCACGATAATCCAAGATACGTAAGAGTATTCGTCGTGTGGTGAATTGGGAATTCTCAGATGTTCCCGCTTACCCTGTTTCAGAAGCCAGGTAATATTGCTATGAGGTATACAGCACGCTACTGAGCATATACTTCTAATTGCAAAGTGTTCAGCTCTGAGTAGTAAGCCAGTATCAAATTATACTTTTTTATTGCGGTTTTGGTTTTAGGTCCTGTTTCCACTATTAGATCGTGTGAAAACGTTGTCGTATTCGGCGTCAACTGATCGTGATTCTTCAGGTGCCTTAGGTATGTTTTTGTCAAAAAGCAATTTAATTAACATTCAGTATTTTGCTCAGTGTAGGCAGTATCATGAGCAGTTAGTTACAAAATTGAATCGGGCGAAGTGTCTCTAGAAAAGCCGGCCTCACTGAGTCGATTATATTTTGTGCACAATTTCAGTTTCTTTGGTTGTTTATTCGGAAACATATTTAGGATTGACTCAAAATAACGTCTATCTTCATGAAGAGAACGGCTTGAATAAAAGTAAAATAAATAAAATAAAACGTAAAATAAATAAATAAATAAAAAAGTAGAAGCCTCTGCCAACAATAATTATAATAAAAATATTGGTTGGTACTAATATCACGATCATTGCTATCTTTCGTGGTCCGCGAATCGTTTTGATTAGTAGTTTCTCGAAATTTATACTTATAATAATTTATTTTCGGCTTGTATGACGTGTGAGAAGCATAGTGGGCTCTCCAAAATGGGTGGGGGCTGGCTTTTTTCTTGGCAAATTTTTTTTGCTTCCAATCGGTCCAAATACGGTACATAAAATTTGATCAAAATTTATATTAAAGTTCCGTCTGAAGCCAAAAATTTTGTCAAAATTTGCTTCAAAATCGCTTTTTCTCTCCGTCGAAAGCATTATGAAAGTGATTCTGAGGCGATTTTTAACCGTTTTTCTTTGGCAAAATCGGAACCCGCTTCCCACCGGGTTCATGTCGCTTGGAAAAATTTTCAACGAAAGGTGAGCCCAGACATAGTTTCTGTTTTCATTTCGCCTAAAATGGAAAACTGTAGTTTCAGTTTTTTTCTAAGTTTTCGTCATTAAGATTTCAGTCTGTAGGAGGTCCGTCGGTTATTACAAAAGTACCTCTGTTTGTAGCCGAATGCTGCCATGCGAGCGGTCGGTCATGTCATGGATTGCCCAAGGACAAATGTGGATCTGAGCTGTAGTAGGAACGCTGTAAATGGTTGTCGCCTTGTTTTGTTAGCGATTTTGGGAAATCAGTATTTTTGGCGATGTGAGACATTATTTTTGTGCATACAGTCGTTACCTCATTTTATAGAACTGCCTGAAAATTTGCGACGTGTCATTTTAGCCGTTCTAGCTGTTTTATTATAGTTTTTGAATTTTCATCTTTCCAGCTGAAACCTCAATCTGTTGTTCGATTACCTCGAGAAGATGACTAAGAACAGTTTTGTTTTTCTGTAGCACAAAAATGACTATAACTAGAGTTTTTTTAATGTGTACTTCTTGTGTAGTATTTGGTCGAGCTTTATGTATTTATTATTGTTTGACACTGTTATATAGTATCTAAACTTCTTTTATTAACTTTTTCTTATAATTGTTGTTTCAGGCGGTACAAACATTCTGATACATCACTCGCGCGACACCGAAAGCAAGCAATGGGCCGAGACACGTGTTCTTACGTTGTCAGGAGTCACTCGTGTGATTTGCTACAAGCATTATGTTTTAAAGACTTTACGTGAGTTTTAAAATATATATTTGTTGTCACAGTTGCGTTTAACCAATGGTAGTTACAACCACTAATTTTTTGGACGCATTTTTGGGCATTTGCAATTTTTAGACACTATGGTCCATGGACATCTACAAATTTTTGTGTATTATATACCATGATCTTCCAAAGTGTATTGGGAACCTCCTGGCATTATTCAGTACCCATCGGCAAAAATGTGTGCCCTCGGTGGAGGTCCCTGGTAAAATTTTGGCACCCCGGCAAAATTCCCCCTAGCAAAATTTTTGGCTTCCCCCGGTAAAAACAACCCGCAGATGATACAAAAAATTGACAATTATTTTTTTACAAAATTCCTTTCTGCAGCTAAATATTGATTAATAGCATAGATTTTGTTGAAAGGTTGGTTTAGCTTCAATAAAGACGTTTTTGCACCGTTTATGAGCCATTTATTAAACATTCATGTGTTTTTTACTGAAAAATATGAAATTGTTTACATAAACCCTTTCTGCAGCTACAGTTACAATTAGAATTAAGTGCTCAAAAATCGATTGAAGCTTCGTTCGATTTCGATCGTTTGCGTTTAAACGAAAATCGATCGCTTAAACGAAAATTGATTAATTTAACGAATTTCCATTGCTTCAAAGTGAAAAATTAATTTAACAAAAAATGTTAGTTTGCGTTTAATATAAAGAATTTCGAATTTCGAAACGAGTATAGTGGGATTTATAATGGCATAATAATCAGGAGATCAAGGACTTTCTTTTATTTCTACACCACTAGGAACCGTAAAGGTTTATTTTTCGTTGCTAAATAAAATTGGTAGCTTGTCGTAGCCCAATTTTGCAGCCTAAGTAATTAAAATAGCACCAAAACATTTGCAGAGGATATACGATGTATTCGTTGCAAAATGAGACTAATAGATAAACCGATATAGCTGGAACGATTGCGGAAATAATGCCGTTTTCATCTATTTTGGGGCTTATGGGCCCATCTAAGCTCTTTTGAATCAAATTCTACGTCTTCAAACAGTGCTAGAGAGGCTTATTACCTCTACTACATAAGCCCTATTTGACTCCGAATTATTCATTAATATATTTATTTCGATATTTGTTTATATTAAAATATAGTTTCTAGAGTATGATTTTTCGGACTCTTTCGCGACGCGACTAGATATGTTTCCAACTGATTTTTCAGTCTAAAGATGTTGGAATCGGAATCTAAGAATGTTGGAATCTTCTACTTAAGATTTCAAGCTTGGCAAATGAGCTCGAATCAATCCGCCCAGCCAAAGTTGAATAATGCGTGTTACCCTAAAAATCAAATAGCGGACATCGTCAAATTTCATCACTTGCAGACTACTAAGAATATGTTCGCTTTGCTCTTTTCATTCACTTCACTCAAGTTTGTTGGTTCCTGCATTGATGCAAAGTTTTATTCACTTCACTCAAGTTTGTTGGTTCCTGCATTGATGCAAAGTTTTATTACAATGGCTGTAGCTCAGAAATGGAGGGTGGGTGGATATAAGTGATATTTTTGTCGCTGATTGTGTTTAGTCATCGGCACATAACAGTAAATGCTGCATCCATCGTTTCAGAGCAGGAAATAAAGACGTCCACTTTTAGGCCAAAATCAGTTGCAACATTTATGTTTTCGTCTGTAACAATAATATGATAAAGGCTAAACTCGTGGTAAAAATGTTACACTACAGGTGATACTGGACAAAGCACAACCAGTCATAATATTTTGGCAGTAACCCATCTAGCAACTATATGAGGTAGCAAAAACATTCATTTTTGTGTCAGCATAGCTTAGGTAACTGCGGATAATACTTAGGTCACTGCGTCTTGCGACTGTCTAGCGGTATGTGATTTAAATTTTAGCGGTCTTTACACCTTTAGGTAGGAAAGATATATTTCGATATTACGATAGATATATTTCCCGCTTCAATATATTCTTTCTGACTTATAACCGCTGTGTAGCATTCGATTTTTCAGCTGATTTTGCTAAAGCGTGGAAGCTGTTGCTTGAATATATTGAAGCGGCTGGACGTTCAGATAGCGCTGAGATTGCTCTCGCTGGCCTCAAATGCTTTCTCGAACTTTTACAAGCGGTTTCCGATGCTAAGGTAAATTTGATAGGCTGTTTGGGTTCTTGATTGAGCTGTTGCTTGAATATATTGAAGCGGCTGTGCGTTCAGATAGCGCTGAGATTGCTCTCGCTGGCCTCAAATGCTTTCTCGAACTTTTACAAGCGGTTTCCGATGCTAAGGTAAATTTGATAGGCTGTTTGGGTTCTTGATTGAGCTGTTGCTTGAATATATTGAAGCGGCTGTGCGTTCAGATAGCGCTGAGATTGTTCTCGCTGGCCTCAAATGCTTTCTCGAACTTTTACAAGCGGTTTCCGGCGCTAAGGTAAATTTGATAGGCTGTTTGGGTTGTTGATTGTAAGATTGAGGTCGACACGTGTTAATGTAACTTTTTTATTAGCTGGGAAATCATTGCCAAGGAGCATGAATTATTGGGCTACGGATTTTACCACACCAGGGGCATAAAACTGGTTCACTGGTGAAGATATGATAATTCTTAAAATGATTAATTTTGTCTTTTCACCGGATAGTGTCAAAATATAGTCAATAGATCGCGTGCGAAACGCTACTAAAACGTCTCCTATTAAGTTTAAACAATTTGAACCTGACCATACGGGTACCAGTCTTTCACAGCCCATATCTCGTGACACAAGCTTCGCGTCAAACATCATACAAAATTAGCTCATCGAAATCTACAACCTTGCTGACCACCACGTTTAGGTTCTGACCACTCTCTGGACCGTTGTGGGCCTGAATATCGTTCGTCGGCCATTTGTCAGAAATATAAATTTTTCAAATTTCGGCAATCTATTGCGCGTTTTTACCTTAAGACGATTGTCTGTTAGGTTATAAAGCACGCTAAATACGAATGTTTTGATATATAGAGTATTATATATTCTCATGGGGTTTCAAGGGTTTCACGGTCTACGAACTCGATTTCCAAAATGTAGTGAGTTTTCATTCGTTTGGTTATGTATTGCTCGCAGGGCATCAAGAATGGTCTACATTTATATCGGTTTTCGGTACCATGAATACTGTGGTTTCTCTATCTAGAGTTCAGCACACTATTTCATGTTTTTCAGATGTTTTCAATGGGTTTAGGGCCAATGAACCCGATTGCCAGAATATAGTCTTTCTTCAGTATCTCCGTTACGTTTTGAGTACTGGGTAAGAAGCAGGGTTTTTTCAAAATTCATACTGTGCTAAAATGTGTGTTTTTTGAAATGTAGGTGTGTTTTTGAAATTCACTTGTGTTTTTTAATTAACCCGCAAATACCCAAATACCCTGTTTTAGCGTTACAGGAAAGCTCAAGAAATGATAATTAACCGGCTACTAGCAATTTTATATTAATGCATGCATTATATATTTATACAATGAACCAATCAATTATATTTAGCACTAATTATTTCATATATTTCAGAATTTGTAGACTAAGGTTCCTTCTTTATAAGCATTCAGTGTTTAGAAAATTTTGTTTTTGTAGCCTTTTAATTAAACAGTTCAGGTGTGCTAAATTTTGTGTTTTTTGAAATTTAGGTGTGTTTTTTGAAATTTCACTGTGTTTTTGCACTAAGAAAAACACAAAAAAATCTCTCGTAAGAAGAGAGTTATATGTATAAGTTTCTCGGAACACTGGATATCATGATTTGGTTATCTTGATACTAGCACGACTATTTTGTGCGTTTTTAGTTGTTTTCAATGCGTTTAGGGTTAACGAAGTGGCATATTAAACGAGTTCAGTGTTGGAGAAGTTTTAGCGTAATACATCAAATACAAAGCCGGTTGCAAGGTGATTACACAAAATGGTCACTTGATGAAACTACATTCAATTCGCTTCATCATCGCTTGCGAGATACTAGTATTATTGTCTGCGAAAAATTCATGTAATCTGTTGTAACATTTTTGTTTATAGGTTTTTTGTAAAAAATGTTTTTTTCAGGAGTCATCTAGCGGTGTTATTGATTCACAACCAACATCGTTATTATCGCCATCGTCTAGCGTTGCGCCGATAGCTTCGTCAGCAACAGCGAGCGACAGTGGAACACGGAAGACTCCGGCTTCGAACGAAATCGACATGAAACCGTTGGACGTTGAGTTATGGCTCGATTCGTGGAGGGTGAAATAATTTTCATTTTCTATTATTATGTTCTATTGTCATCTTCTATTATTGTTCATAGATTCTAATGATTTTAGCGTTGCGAATAATTTGGTTTCTTCCTAATTGGGTGTGGTCGGGTCCTCAATGCATATCGACCTTCTCAGGTTATCCCTGTTCATGTCCCGGGTGACTTCTAGCCTTCTTCAGTTTATGTTCCCGGCTCCCCATTACTCCTACCGTACCCAACCGGGACTAACAATTGCCAAATGTGGGCTAAAAATATGCGAGTTTTCTCGCGATCTTGGTTAAAACATTCAATTTTTGCCCTGTGGGACTAAAATGGCTAACGTTTCTTATTGAAAATATGAACAATCGCAATCAGATACACATATTTAACGTTTTCGAGCAGTTACAATACTTTTATGATCATCAAAGCTCCACAGGGAACCCTTTGAAGATTTGGGAGGAACCGTCCTCAGGTAGTTTCAGTATCTCGTGGTTACGAACGAGGACACCCACATAAATTTGGTATTCCGAAGATGCAAGATTTGGGAATGTGCTAAAGGCGCAAGATTTGGGGGGAGGGACTGCACAAACGTTATTGGAGCCCGTTACGAGCTTTGGTGAGCGGAGCCCGTTACGAGTTTTGGAGGGAGGAGCCCGTTACGAGCTTTGTAGGGAGGAGCCCGTTACGAGCTTTGGTGGGCGGAGCCCGTTACGAGCTTTGGAGGGAGGAGCCCGTTACGAGCTTTGGAGGGAGGAGCCCGTTACGAGCTTTGGAGGGAGGAGCCCGTTACGAGCTTTGGAGGGAGGAGCCTGTTACGCAAAAACGACGATGAATGAATGATATTTAATGTGTCAATTTATCAATTTCTTCCCAGCTATTTTTGGGACACCGCGTGTGTTTGTCAGACGCGTATTTATCGAACTCTCGGGTTCTCAAGACGAACACTGGTGTTGGAAATATTATTTAGAATCAAATGATTGAAGCATTAATTTTTGTTACTTTTATTTGTCCTTGACAGTCGTTCCCTGTGTTGTAGTTAAAATTTTAAATAGTTTATTATTATCCCAAATCAACTAGTATAAGACTGATAATAAACTGTTGATGAAATGTTAAACGAAATTTGTTAATATAATAAATTTAATTCGTATATATTTGTGAATCGAATCGACAACCTGATTGTTTTGCACAAGAGTGCATGGAATAGCATTCCACTTGTTTGCTTTCTAAGATGAGTCCATGTCAGGTGTCACTGGCATTTTCCGACTTACGTTTCTCGTTTTTTTTGGTGGTCAACAATGAGTGTCACCCAGTTTCTCGGAGGTATAAGTCAAATCGTGCCCCAAATTTTTGAGTTGAACCAAAGACTATGACACGATCTTTTGTTTCCATTTCTGTTCAGCCATATGGAAAGTCGAGGCACTTAAACCCTGAGGCGACGAAACTGTATTGGGCACTATTGGCTTTGGCTCGCACGCTTGTTTTCATCCTTGTAATTATTTATACAAACTTTTCAGGTATGGTTGAATATTGCCAGCTCGTCAACGGCTGTTGTACGCCGTCATTCGAAATCGTCGCATTCCAGCGGTACCGATGAAGTTCAGCTTGGCGCAACGACATATCCGTCAGCGCAGGTAAGCGACTAAGATAATTTTTGTCTCTCGTTTATATGATAATTTTGTAAGAATATTATTAAAAATAAGGATGAAAATTATTCATTAATTATATAGCTAATTAATAAAATTAATTATCTAGTTTTATGGCAAAGATGGCGAATTGTGAGTGTTGAGCGAGACGTTCAGTGTTATATTGAGCATAAACTTATAAAATGAGCCACTGAAGATCCACCATCTTGCTTGAATAGTTAAGGAGATAGATTATTGCGCATTTAGGAACTTACAATGTACAATTAAATATAATTGCTCTACAAAATAAGACCTATAACACCCAAACAGCTCTTGCGGTTGCTGAGATATTGCCGTTTTCCTGTATTTCGGTCCTCATGGGTCTATCCAAAACTCCATTTGGCCCAAGTTTCACAGTCGTAACAGCAAATCAATAAAGTAAATGATGTTACTTGCTCTATAGAAAGAGTTCAATTTGACTCAGATATCGGATGTCTGGATACAGATTTGTTCTTGTGTTCTGGTACTAAAGAGACGTGGCGGTGTTCGTAAACGAGCGTAGAATTTTAAAGTTAATGATGGAATGTAAAATAATAAAATGTAAGTATAAAAAACAAATATTCTATTTTCAAATGAACATTAGATTCCGAGCGAAACGGACAGAGCTATATGCTAAATTAAATTAAAATTTTATTTTCCTGCGTGTCCTGATATTCCAGTTGCAAAAGGTTACGGATCTTTTTTATGAAAGTTTCGTTGGGCGATAGCGAATAATAATGGTAACTTACTAATTACTATCAACTGTACGCCTTGTATGAAGGCGTACCACACCGGATAGGTGCTTTTGACAAGTTTTCTGTCATTTTACCTAAAATTATTTTGATGGTAGCGCTTAATTGAAAACGAAAAGTTCACAGAGTAAATTTGTCTGCGTACGATTTCAGTCGCTAAAACTTTTGTCTGAATTGTAGTGCCCCGACACCGACTGATCGTTCAGAATACAGATTACTGTTTCAGAATACTGATCGTTTAGAATACATCAATCGTTATCGTAAATAGTTATTATAGGCTGTTTCTTGTCGAAGCTGATGACACATAATGTGTCTACGGTTTAATGTAAATTTTAACCCAATTTTTTGCTTAATTTATCCAATTTACAGAAAAATATTGTCAATTTTTGTGTCAACTGGGACCGTTCTCGTCGAAAATACAAAAATACTATGGAACATTAGACAATTAAATGGAACATTTCTCCAGCAACTCGAAACAGGCTCGTTTCAAACTCGGAGAATCAAAAAAATTCAAGGGGCTACATCCAGCTACCCGTCTTAAATCGATGGTTCAAGGTCCCATTAGTGGATGATTGATTATATCTTCGTTTTGCATTTGTTTTTCAGTATCTTCGAACCTTGCTTGATATATTTCCGATCCTATTTTATCAAATTAAATCCCGGTGTGCCGAAGTCATTGGCGATATTTCGCGTCTTGCAACAGTTTTGGAGAGCGTTGCGTCGCTTCCGGCATCGTTTTGTAGCACAAGTTGCGTCGGGCCGGACGGTGGCAGTATCGTGTTTGCAATACCGTCTTCATTTCACAGCAGCCACGCGCCGGAAATGGCGCCTGCGCAACAAGCAGTTCTCGATGCGATTACGATTGTGTTCAAGGTAAGTATTACTTGGAAGGGGAGGGGCTGGCTGTGTTTTTGTATTCCTTCCTAGAGGTAATATTTCGTTTTTGGCACAACTATAGTCTTGTTCTGTTTTATATTTCTGAATTCAAATTTGCCATTGAAAAGAATGTCAGTTAATGATTTCAAAAATATTGTTCTTCAGGTATTTTTTCACCAAATCTTTTCGAAAGAATACAATAACGTTCTGAGGAGATGTCGTGCAGATGGAAAAACCGTTTACGAATATTTTGTCATAACCGAGTTTTAGTTTTAAGTTATTGTATACTGGTAAAATTTCTCTATGTTACCACTCAGAAATTGTCACTGCTTGCTCGATTTTCGCTCGCGGTTCGTCGGCGTTGGCTCGCGACTGGCTCGCTCGAAAGGCGATATAATTACTACTACCGCGTACGGTATGCTTTAAATTTTTTGTACCGTACCTACGAAACTGACAGCTGCTCGCTCGATTTCGTTCGCGGGTCGTTCCTCGTCCGCTGGCTCGAAAAGTGATGGGAGTTCCGACGTTAATATGATGTTAATAGTATAACCGAAGAATAATAATTGCTCACAACAGAGTAATGTTATTATGTACGGTCAGTGCAAGTAAACCGATGTCGATATTATTTATTAAGTTTAGTTTTTTCTTAACCTTACCTTACCTCCAACATAACCTGGATCAGCTAATAACTCGGGTGCGGGGGCGAAACTGAGCATGCCACCCTAAGACCTATGGAACCTTAAACCCATTGAAAGACCGAAAACCTCGTCGACCGTAACCCCATCGAAACCAACTGACCATGCGCCAAGCGTTTGTGCTGGTTTCTAGATAACCAAACCATCGTATGCAGCGTGCCAGAAACCTATATACACCATTCTAGGTGTGCGCAATAAACAACCAAACAAACGAAAAGGCGTTATATTTTGGAAATCGATTGGGTAGACGTAATACCCTAGAAACTCCGTGAAATCGTATAATATAGTAACATTTGACTCTTAATGTTAAACCCATCGTACCCAGCATGCTTGGTAGGCACTCGTTGTAAGATAAAAACGCGCAATAACATGCTGAAATATATTTGAAAAATCGCTATATCTGGCAAGGGGTCGACGCACCATATTCGTGTTCACAGCAGCCCAGAGCAGCAAAGATGTAGATCTAGATGAGCTATGCTGGTCTCTAATTTTCGACGCAATCCTGTTCGTAAGGTATGGGCTGCGAAACACAAGTATCTGTATGGCCAGATTTAGCAAAGGTTTTTTATATACCTGTATTTTTTTGGCATTTTGACGCGAAAGGTAGGGTCGGGGCAATTTACGTTCAACTAAAGGGCACATCGCCATCACTTTTGCTATCAAACGAAAAAAATTTTATCGAAATGCATCCACTCGAAGATGAGTTATGCGTTATAGAAACAGACAAAAAATACAAATTTTTTATGATTCCCCAACCACCCTCGGTGGAAACGCCGCTCGCTTGTTTCAATAATCCTTTTATCTTTGTAGTTGTTCTTGTTATATTATGGTTATGTTCCAGGAATTATCTCAATCGTCGTCTGGTCTTCGTTCGACTCAACCATTTGTATTTTATCTTTTATCGAAATTTATTTCCTATTCGTGTAAATTGCCGTCGGGACTGGTTGGCACAAAGCAGACGACTAGCAACGATCCTGAATACAACAACGGCCGCAGCAACCCTAATCGCCGACGAGATGTCGTCGACGATACCGATGGAGCGCAGCCGAAGTCGCCAGTCTCGCTGAGTCCGTCAGCCATCAACACTACCACACCGGCTGTATCGTCAATGGTGCATCAATCGACGAAAGCCATGGTTGCGTTTGGATCGGTAAGTCACACTCCGACCGACCATGGACAATCTTGACTTTTAATCTGTTGTAGACTTGCAACTGTTCAAAATTCACACCAGGACCCAAACCTTGCAAAATGAAATAACGCCCGAACCCGGAATTTTTGAAAAAGAATACCCGGACCCGGATTTTTTCATCAGAAATATCCGGAATACTCGGACCCGGCTGCAATTCTAATCTCATGATGGACACAATCACTTTTCTGCACTTCCAACCAACCAGAGATAAGTAGTGTTTAACGGACTGAGTGGTATATTATTAATTATTGTCGCCGTTTTGAACGCTCATTGCAGGCGGTTCATTAGTCTTAAGCTTTATACCATCGATAATCAGCAGCTTTTATGGCTTCTGACTTATGATGACAAGACATTGTTTGACGCATATCGAAACTCGATACGTTGTTTCGATTTTATTAGAGTTTAACTGGTTTAAGGTTGCCCGTGATTAACAAAGTTTTTTTTGTGCCAACCCTTGTTGTGGAACGGTTTGCACTTGTTTGGAAAACTTCTCTGTGGTTATCTGTATAATGCAGATGTTACGTAATTAGGCTACGTTCATAGTGGTGGCGCATGTTGTTGATCAGATCGAATCCAATATGATACGATCAATGGGTACTCTATGACACTTTACAAACGTCATCCGATTCAGGATCCATAAAATAGTATATTCGCGAACTTACTGTAGGATGGGATTGAATGCTGTCTGTACACTTTGACTTGGATTGCGCATTATCGTTCGACAAGCATTTAAAATGAAGTCGATTCCTGGAATATTTTGGGATTATTGTATAGTTACTCACATCTATGTGTTGCAGCAACTATTGTCTTTCTGTTACTGCATGTATTTTGAGTAAAGTAAAGAACCTCCACAGCTATTCTTTCCATTTTTACAGCGCTTGAACACGTTATTGAGCAGGATTTCGTGGTTGATCCAAATGGCTTTGGTAGAAATGCAGTATTTTTCCGGCCTGTATCCGCGGAATTCGGGTAGCTAGCTGTGATTTTATCGTTGCCACGGAGCCTGTTAATTACATTCCTGCCACTCTTATTTATTATGATTAAGATATTCGCAGCATTTCAATCCTTTTTAATAGACGCGCACAAGCGTCTGTGGTAATGTAATACAAGATTCCTTATTGAGAATGTGTGGCCAAAACATTCAACGCATAACCGATTTCAAAGTTAGGCATTTACAGTCTGTCCCCAATCGGTGTAGGTTTCTTGTTCATTATTTTTTTCAGAAAGAATGGATTGCTAACAGCTACGTACCGTTTGCCGAGCGTGCGATATCAATGTCGGTCGAAATGTATTCGCATTGCGTTCAGTCGCCTGAAATTATCAAAGCCGGTGTCGCGACTGAGTTGGTTAAGGTGAGTACGTCATTTTAAAATTCGAGCCATCAGAATAATTATTGTCTGTATTGAACTGAACAATTAAATATATATTTTAATTATTGTCTGCTAATCAACAATGCAGCCACAAAAATTAACCTACATAACGGTTCATGTTGTAGTAGAAAATACAAAATTTCAGGTCTGTCCTGCCTGGCTTCTCCAAACTGGCCAAAACTATACGTACATGGAGGTCATGACCTGTGGGTTTTCCAGTTCACACGTGTAGGAAAATTTGGTACTTTTCAGCTAAACTATAGAAAAAGTCGCAACTTGTATTACAACAGGCAAAAAATTTTAATTTTTATTCGCCGCCAGAACCGTATCTGAGCGAGGTAGATATAATACGTATCTTTGTCAATAAATTATAGGCATGTTAGTCGCCACTAAGAAGTGTGCCCTGCTTGCTACGATACGTACAGTTGGGTGTGTGGTTCCCCGGAGTGGCCATATGATCGATGTCATGATTTCTCGGCTTCGAGCTGACTGAAAACATACTGCGCTGCAGTCAGTCACTTCGGCCAGATATTTTTCTTTGTGTGGTATCATAGGCGATTCAAAAATTAGATTGGGCTGCATTGAATAAAAATTTATTATTTTGTGCTGCATACAGACATGCCCAGAATTAAAAACAATATTTCTCGAATCGTTCGCGAAAAATTAGCGAATTGTTCACGAAAAATTAGCAGCTATCCAATTGCTAGTGAAATTTGCATTTATTTCTGAGCGTAACTGTAGGCTACAAATGTTGTTCAATGTAGTCTGACAAGTTACGACGTTTGATTTTGCGTTTCTGGAGGAGTTTTATTCCAAGAGACCCGCTGTGGGCAGTTTAACCATTCTTCTAATATTATTCGTATAGCATCGTTTGGAATCATGGCAATTGCTTCTCTGAATATGAAGGTCGACTGATTTTACAGTGCTGATGTTCAAATATGGTTTCCGTTTTGGAATAAGGAATAATTTTGGTTATGTGTCTCGACGGTTCCTGCCACGGAGGATCCTAAAGTTTTCTTCAATTTTTTATTTAGGGGGCTGGTTTTGTTTCAGGCCCTCCACATACCACTGGCTCGAAAATATCAATGTCCGTCGCAGTCGACGTGGAAGCTTGCGCTTCCGTCGCTTTTAACAATTCTTCGGGCCACATTTCCAATTGCTCGCCACAAACGTACGTTTACAAATTTTAAATTATTTAAATATTAATTTTTGCCTTGTAAAACAGTATAAATATTAGCTAGAAACTGAGGAGCGATAGGTATTGCGATTATAAACTATTGTTCTTGGTGTCAAGCTAGCAAGTGACAAGTTTCTTAAGCAGGGAGTAACCGGAATTCCGGTTCCGGCGAAAATCGTGTTCCGGTTGCGGTTCCGGCAAAGGGCAAAAACCATACCGGAACCGGAATTCCGGTTTAAAAATTTTGTTTGAAATTTTCCACGTTTTTTGCTTCATCTGTGATCCAAACATATGTAATATATATTATACAATGATCAAGCTCCAATACAACCAAGCAAAAGAAAAGATTAACTAAGCACTTTGTCGTTTGAAACGTAAGTAGGGCACATGACAGGGTAACAGAGTATTTATTACGCAGAAGTACTTAGAGTATGCTTGGCTAACATAAATTGCGTCAAGAACCCGCCAATGCACATGTAAACTTGGTAAATCAGTCTAAATTGAAGTAAACTAACGTTATCTGCAACGCAGCTAGAAACTGCTTTCTTGGCAAAGAACTGTATTTATTGAAACTGTGCGAACAGCATCACAATGTGTCTCATTTATAGCATTCTGATTAGAAAGTTATCATCATTATCATCTAACTGGTGGGCACTGTTTGTAAAAGTTATTTTTAATGTATTTTAAATCCACTATACCTTCATTTCTTCCATCATCTGTTTTACTATATACAAATTTCGAAGACCAGGTTCCGGTTCCGGTTCCGGATCCGGTTTAAATGAACGGTTCCGGTTGCTGGTTCCAGTTCCGGTAAATTTCGGTTCCGGTTATTCCCTGTTCTTAAGTTATTATAAGGCTCAGTACAATAAAGTTCAATTATTAAAATACCTTTGGGTGCAACCGTAGTTTCATTACTATTATCGTTCACCGTATCATCGTTATGGTCGCTAAAACCATCGAAACTCGAGTTTTCCACTGTACGAATGCTTCGCAAATTGTTATTGTCTTGAATGTAATTGGGTTAAAACTATTGATGTACCGATGCTTAGCCTCGGCCCCGGGCCCAGAACAACAAATTTAGCCCCGGGCTGGGGCAACGTAGAAGACCCGGCCCGGTAAAAGTATAATTTAGGTGCCGGGTGTACTGTTTGAGAAAAAATATTTTTGGTACCAAATTAGTATAATAGATAAACAATCTGGAGCTTTAGCTTTATATATAGTGCTTGCTATTAACTAGGACAGTGCAAATTCCACAACACATTCCTGAAAGTGTAAACTTTAGCTCACAACGTACAATTTATTAAACTAACTAAAATGTTGAAACGATTTGTGTTGATTTTTTTAAGAATAGTCATTAAACAATGATTTGGTTATTGGTATATTCGCATTCATGTCGACGATGCATACATGCCAGTGGGTAGAACCCCGACGGCGAAATTTTTCTGGGGGAGGTCGGTACGGTAGTGAGGACCTTTTGGGTCGCCGGTTTCAAATTTTCGCCTATGAGTTCACGTCACTCCGCGGGGGTGGGGAGTCCGGATTCCCAGGAAGGATTTTACTCCCTCCCACCCCCTGTCTGTATGTATGTATATGTGGTATATAATGTTCTATATGCGCTGGCCGGGGCAAACTTAGCCTCAGCACTGGTCCCGGCCCCGGTAGGCTAGCCCCAGCCCCGGTAGGCTAGCCCCGGCCCCGGTAGGCTAGCCCCGGCCCCGGTAGGCTAGCCCCGGCCCCGGTAGGCTAGCCCCAGCCCCGGTAGGCTAGCCCCGGCCCCGGTAGGCTAGCCCCCGCCCCGGTAGGCTAGCCCCGGCCCCGGTAGGCTAGCCCCGGCCCCGGTAGGCTAGCCCCGGCCCCGGTAGGCTAGCCCCGGCCCCGGTAGGCTAGCCCCGGCCCCGGTAGGCTAGCCCCGGCCCCGGTAGGCTAGCCCCGACTCCGGTAGGCTAGCCCCGACTCCGGTAGGCCAGCTCCGGCTCTGGTAAGCTAGCCCCGACCCCGGTACAACGCTAGTTAAAACCAAACTTTATCCAATGTAAAGAGCCGAGGCAAAAATGTGTAGTTGTGTGTATCGTCACCAAGTTTTGTTGCACTGCGGTACCTAATACACCTTTGTTAAGCGGAGAAAAATATTTATAAAAATCGCTAGACATTAAAATGCGAAGATGGATAGCGAAATCTGGACAGAAGATTTACTCGTAGTCGAGGATGAGTGCATTACCTACCACCTCGCTTATCGGTAATCTTAAAATACTAATTGTATTCATATTTTTACGTAGTTTTACTGCCGTACATGTTTTGCAAGCTATAAAACAACGTTTTAACATTATAAATAGTGGTAATTAATGTTTAAAAACAATTTTGCAAACAAAAAAACATAAATTTTCAGACAAAAAGAATTATTGGATTTAGTTGAACATGGAGGTTTTGGCTGACTGGGGGGATGGACATGGGGTAAAATCTCACGAACATGGGGGATTTGTAATGTGGGGCCCACCCCCTCTGCGGACAGGCCAGAATGCAGAGACCAACTTTGTAGCACGACATACCTGAAAATATTTTTTCTGTTTTCGTCCGAACACTTTTTTCTTAGAATTTGTGATCTACAAAATTTAAAATTTTTAGTGTTTTAGATTCTTGAAGGAAGAAACACAGAGTCGTACACTTTTATTATGTGATTAAAATGACCATAGCGTTGCCATTAATGCATTGACCGTTGCTTTATTGGTACCGTGAGAAACTTTAAAGTGGCTCAGGAAGATGAAATTGGAACCACGTACAGTAGGCGCTATGGTCAGGTCCCAATCGCTCCGTTTCCCGTCACTGCGCAGGGAGTAAATATGTAATGAAATGTGTTAAATATGTTGTTAAACTTAGCGCTAAGCCTTTCCCTAAACCTAAGGAGTAAGCTTAAGCACTGGTCAGAGTTAGGCCCGCTTTAAAGATAGTGCCTCAAAACTTTTTCCATTTAATTCGAGTCAGTTGTCATATGATTGAGGGTGTTGGGGTGGATAATTGTAAGCGCAGCTTTAGTCATTTTTGTTGCCGAAAAAGTTACCTATTACATATTTTTAACCCGATTAAAAACCGATAATAATAGCATCAATCAAGTATAGCTGAATGCGGGCGACCCTGATGTCGAAGAGATCTCTTTTGGGGTATAAGATGATTGAGGGTCCATAGACTATGGGAGCATAGCTAAAAAGATGGCGGACCCTTCCCTGTATTTTCCCATCCTCTAAATAGGACAGGGCAGAAAAAAGACTTTTCCTACATTTTTTTTACAGGAGCCACTAATGCTTGGAATAAATCATCCAACGGTAATAAAACTGAATGAACAACAAATATTATTTTGTGTAATTTAAGTTTTAATAATGCCTGTTTAATGGTTTTTTTTTGAAAAATGGCATTACTTACTATATTATGTTACCTGAGGTGTACTTACTATATTATGTTACCTGAGGTGTGGGGAAATAATGTATTGCAAAATAATTATTGACTTATCGGAAATATTATTTAGTAAAATCTCTGTTCATTATTCGTATGCTATAGGGTGGATCACACATGGAGGCCCAGAGGTCGGTTCAGCCATCCTGCAATGCCTATTTTTTACGGTTTTGGGCGAATACCAGGTCTCTTTGGTTTTTTTTGCCGAGAAATATGAAAATATTATTTAGGAATAAGGCCGTGTTCACATTACATCCGATCCGATCCGACTTGCACATGTATTTTGCATTACACCTTACAGCAATAATTGTGCACACAACTCGGATTGTGATTCCAATCCGAACTTATCCGACATTGCATGCTCAATTTTGTCGGACCGAATCGGATGATGGAGTGTGAAAAATACTTAAAAAATATTTTTATATATGGCTGTCTAGCTGCAGTATTATGAATCGAATACATGGTTATTACATACATTCGATGTTATGTATACACATATGATTATGTATGTATATAATGTACGTGTATGTATGTACACATTATGAATATACAGAGATTACTTCTCACTTTGTAGTGTGAAAAAATATAATACGCGTAAACAACTGTACTGTTCGTGTAGAGGTTAGTCTTGTCGAATCGGATCGGATAGGATGCAATATGAACACAAGTCGAATCAGACGCAATGTGAACACAGCCTAGGAGGCAATGATGATATAGAGTGTGGTACCTTTCAATCAACCCCTAAACATTGCGGCCCACTCATGGTTTTGGCTTACAAAAACATACCTTCCCAGGTTCGTGGATTTTACGAGTAAAGTACAATCTTTCCGATTCTTTTCCTTACCATGTTTCTCTAACGAAATGACGAGCATTGTATGACCCCCTGACGACTAAAACAAAGTACAAAATCGTTCAACCTTTAGGTTTTAAGGTTCATTTTATCTTTTTTGCATGTTTTCTGGTGTCATTTTGACTGAATCTTCAGGGCGTAACTTGTTTGTTTGTTTGTTTTTTGTTATGCTTCTGAGTTTCAACTACGGTGCTACGATGATGCTACTGCTTACTCTGTTTGTTTGTTTTCTTAATCTATGTCACAATAATAGTATGTGTGGTGTGGAATTAGTGTCTAAACCGAATTCAATTTCGGTACTCAACTACAGTCACGGATAAAATTGCAAGCAAAGTATTGGCGAATATTCATTTTATTGTTGAGCTGCTTTTAGCAAATGAGGCAGTTACAGCAGTTTGTGTACCCGAATTTAACTCTAGGAACCGTTCACACGTACGGATGAATCCGCCACAGGTTTGTTTAGTTTCACTAATTTTGATCTATACACCCCAGATAATTTGGTACAACCCAGGATATGGCCTTCAAGTAGGATAACTGTGGGGGTTTGCCGAAGTAAGCTTAGTTTTTCGCACACTGTTGCCGAAACAGTACCATTCGGGAACGTGCTATTGTTTGTCAAAGTTTTGGTTAGAGTTTGAGATAGTAATTGACGCTTAGTCGGTGTTTCTAGAATAAAATTTTCAAAATAAATTATTATATAATATGTGAGATTTTGTAAAATTTGTTCAGCGAGGGCTGAGTTCTGAGTTTGGTTTGTTTATTATTTTACTATTTTGATATTAGGGAATTTTTTTTTTTTTACTTAATCTTTATCTCGGACCACAATATTGTACGTTTTTCTGTTCCTATTTTCTGTTGTGAACTGTTACTATAAAGTTTCGAAATTGGAATCACATTCGACAAAACTTCCTTTTATTGCAAAGTGTTTCTTCAGTATTAATTACCTGCAGACAGATCAACTGTTGATGATGCTGTTCATCAATACTATCAATGGTATGCAGCAGCTCGCGAATATGTATGCCCCCCTGACAACCAAAGTGGTCCGCAATCTCGTTGGTTTGACAGTGAATGTAACAACAATGCAAAGAGAAATAATGTTCGCCGCTTTGAGCGCGTTTATGGCGCAGAGCTATCATTTCACCTACCGTATTTCAAAATGTTACTGAATGCTGCCATTTTTACTTACGTGCTAAGTGTCTTTATCAAAGACTTTGTCGACAGAAGGTAAATACCTTTTGGCGTGACAGGCTTATCAGTGCCGGCGCTAACAAGTGGCCCATCATAAACGTATTAATGCGCAAAAAGTTGATTCTGTCGTCGGCCAACGTGCGGCATTGGGCTGCCGATTTTTCATCTTATTTTCACCATAAAATTACTGGTATATTATAAGACGCTCTCTTTATGCACCACCTCCTACCGCCTTCGACATAAGTTCAGTTGTACCTTCGCTCCTTAGTACATTTGATCCCGCTACTAACGCTGAGGTTCTATCCATCGTACAGGGTCGGCCAAATAAGCAGTCTTCTCTCGATCCTATCCCCATGTCCATCATTAAAGACTGTGTTCATACATTACTACCTGTTTTCACCACTATAATCAATTTATCGCTACGAAGCAGTACCTTGCCAGCTTGCGAAAAACTGTCTGCTGTAAAGCCTCTTTTGAAAAAAACCGTCGTTAGATACCAACAACCTGGGCAACGATTGTCCAATTTCCAATATTTCTTTTTTGGCCAAGTTGATTGAACAATTTGTTGCACGTCGTATGCAGAAGCATTTACTCATACATGAACTCTTGCCATCCGCGTTGTCCGCGTACAGACCGAATCACTCGACTGCAACGGCTCTTTTGGCTCTAATAAGTGATTTCCGACGTGTTAAATCTCTCAGACGATCTACAGCCGTTGTTGTTCTTGACTTATCCGCTGCTTTCGATACTGTTGACCATGATCCTCTACTGTCCCGTTTATACTCGTGTTTTGGAATTTCAGGTTCTTGTTTAGCCTGGTTTCAGAACTAAGAACTACTTGTACGGTCGTTTTCAGTATGTTGTTTTTAACGGCTCGTCTTCTGAAAGTACAAACATAACATGTGGGGTCCCTCAAGGTAACGTCCTCGGTGCATTGCTATTCAATATGTACGTTGCCCCATTGGCACGTCTCATTGATGAGGCCGGCTGCGGGTGCGCCATGTATGCTGATGATGTAGTTATCTACATCGATTTCGATCTTTCTACTCAGATCCAACAACTTCTTCAATTAGATGAAACGATTTCGTCAGCAATTCATTGGCTGCGTGAAAACATGCTCAAGGTCAATGCAGCCAAATCAGACTTCAGGGTCATTTCACGCTACGATGTCCTTTTGCCCCAGAATAAATGACTAATGAATTTTTTGGCTCCGATTATCTTCATTTTTACACCCTATGATCAAAAAACGTCAAGGATCCCTAATTTGAGGTCGTTATAGTAAATTTTTTAACCGTTTTTATGCAATGGCTTCCCAGATACCACCCCCTGCTGCTCAGCAAGGTACCATAAAATGGCCTCTGGTATGCTCCAGGTTGCATCTAGCCTCGATATTTTGTGATCGTATCTCGTCAGCGCGGTCAAAATGACGTTATGCGGAACTCCGTATATCAAAAATTAAGCTTTTTATGCTTATTCTTGGGTCAAATTTAACACTTTTAAAACACTGGGGTGTCGATTTATACCGGTTATTAAATGGAAACGAAGCAGCCATAAACGGTAGCTATTTATATCGATAGTTTAGCCTGGGCGAAGTGTTATGCAAAGAAATTCAAAACATACCCTTTGCCAGATATATTAGAAAGCCGGAAGTAGCTGGTGGTCGGGGGGGGTATAAATGTGAAATGGCCAATTCGACCATGTTTAACCAGCATAGTTAACTTGAAAACGGTATGTAAGATATTCTATACCACAATTTCCACAATGAGGGTACAAAATGGCAGCCCATGTCAACTGCGTGAGACCATGGTCGGGGGGGGGGGTAAATTTAGAATTTTTTCCAAAATTAATTTTGCGACATATGTCGTCCAAATGTATTGCCACAATGTATTATGAACCAAAAGCGTGAAATTACCTCGAAATAACATCATATGTTCGATTTTTCCACATTTTGGTGGTGGTCGGGGGTGGGTAAAAGCCTGAGATCAACAGGTCGGGAACGAGATAGAGCTCAGATCGTTTCACCATTCGCTTCGTGATTGGAAAGAACCATAACAGACAAATTAATTGACTTCTACTGACTCCACCATACCCCTAACTAACAACGGTCGGGGGGGTAATCAAATGTGCTAAAATCGACCTTTTGACGCTAGCGCTGGGGTAAGTAACAGCAAGCACCTGGGTTAATATTTTTTCAAAAGGCACCCAGGGGACAGGTATGATATATGAACAACGTTTATGTACCATGCATAAGTAACGAGCAATGACCAAAAAAAGAATTTGGTCGGGGGGCGGGGTAAAACTGGGGTTCATGCCATATCGACAGCTATCACTCTCCATGATTGGAGTAGATTTGAAAATCGTGCAATTAAAAATGTTGTGTAGACCTGACTAATCCTGCATAGAAAAGAATTTGGGCCATAACTTCGAACACGGAGCCACGACACTACCCGAAAAAAAGAGGTGGTAAAATTAGTCATTACGATTTTTGTCAATTTGGGACTTATGTGGATGTCCAGCCTCTTACGGCGTGCGTGAAGCCGAAAAATTTTTTTTGTTTGAACTAGCTAACTAAGGACGCTTCCTAGCGTAAATTACATTTTTACCAGTTCCCTGCACGTTTATGTGCTACTGGCCAAAATATCCAGTTTTACCCCCCCCCGACCAAAAGGTCATCGTAGCGTGAAATGACCCTTCATGCTGATAAGTAATTCCGAAATAGACCTCCAAACAATTATCATCGAAGGACTTAGTATCCACATGTCTAGTTCTGTGAAGTTTCTGGGCGTCACCATTGATGAAAATTTAAATAATCACATCCTTGATACCTGTTGCACGTCAATGTGGCAGTTGGCTGAAATCCGACCTATTCGAAGACGGCTTGACGCACCTACCGCTAAAATGCTTGTGCAGCATTTGTAATATCTCGTGTTGACCTTTGCAACTCAATAGTTCATGTTTACCGAGCGTGTCAATCAAACCGCTAATCCGATTATAGCATGCCGCAGCTCGGGTTGTGACATTAACTCGACGGTTTGAACATATTACACCGGTGCTGCAAGGTTTGCCTTGGCTTCCTGTAAAGCAGCGTGTTCTTTTTAAAGTGCTCTGCATCACGTACAACTGTTTGACCAACAATGAACCTATGTACCTGGCGGACAAGCTCCAGTTTTGTTACAGTCAGCGGCTGTATGCTACGCGTCAGATGGTAATACCGGCACAATTATCAAACAGTTTTGAATGTTTCGCGCCGTCCAGCTGGAACAAACTTCGAACAACGGACAACGTCCTGACTTTCAGAAAGCTGCTCAAAACACTGCTTTTCAACGACGCTTTCAACTAACCTTTCAATAATCTCCGTTGTGCAGCACGCCTTCGTTTGGCAGTGATACAGCGAGCTATACAACATCAACATAATGCCGTTAGCAGTTGGAGATTTATTATCGAAATATGGAGTTAGACACGAGTGTTGTAGTATAAGTAATGGGCTAGCGTATTGAGACTTTGACTGGGAATCATTAGATTGAAAGAAAAAAGACAATTCCGATTAGCCGTAAAGAGCGGCATGTTCCTAATACATTATTCCAAATTTTGGTCTGACGCTGCTGACGGGAGTTTTGGCAATACATAGACATTTTCGAAAAGAATGTTCGACTCTATTTTGGAGTGGGTACGTAGCGAATTTTAATGCTGTATTTGTACTCACATAAGGATATTAGTTGTGGAACATAGTGGTCTGGTTTACACCTGCTACATCTGCAACGATTCGGAAGGTCTTGGCTAGAATAACATAGGAAAAAAATTAACGTTTGATTGTGAGTATAGGGGGCTAAGCTTAGGTTTACATAGTTTAAAGTTAGCCCTGGCCTCACAGAGTCAAAAAGATAGCGTCATTTGAGGGAGTGAAAGCGACCCATGGTACGCTACATTCGAATGAGAACTTGATTATGATCTTTCGTTGGTTCGTTCGGTATTGTTCAAGCCTTTTCTGCGTTTCGTTGGTTCGTTCGGTATTGTTCAAGCCTTTTCTGCGTTTCGTTGGTTCGTTCGGTATTGTTCAAGCCTTTTCTGCGTTTCGTTGGTTCGTTCGGTATTGTTCAAGCCTTTTCTGCGTTTCGTTGGTTCGTTCGGTATTGTTCAAGCCATTTCAGCGTTTCGTTGGTTCGTTCGGTATTGTTTAAGCCTTTTCTGCGTTTCGTTGGTTCGTTCGGTATTGTTCAAGCCTTTTCTGCGTCATTTTCGCAAACGATTTGCTTTCATTTCTGTTCGTAACTGTTAGTTGTACGTAACTAAGCTGAAACAAAGAACGCCGACTATACACTGAGCTTGCGGAAGACATGATTTTATTCTGGAATGTTGCTTTTATTTTCTAAAATTATCAATATTACGACTATCAAGCATAATAATGTGTAACTTATTTCGCTATTTGGTTGAAATCGTTGCATTTTGCATCCAAATGTTTTTCTCCCGTGATAATATAGTTTTGGATATTAACTTTATGAACATTCATCATGTCTAGCGAATTTTGGTTTTGGCAAAGTTTTTTCTTTTTTAGTCCACTATCGTATTAATAGAATCAGTTTTTGTCTCATCGCTTTATTATTTAAAGCCTTCTACTTATAAAAATTGATAGAAATAAGTGTCAATGGTTGGCGAGAAGGTCTACAAAAGTTGATGGAAAATCCACGAGCAGCAACTATTTTCCGCGAGTAATTTTGCGGACTGGTCGTGAAAGAATTATTGTTATTATTTATGTTTCTAACGGTTGTCAACATATTCTGTAAGAGATTTTACTAAGATTTTTTCACACTTAATGTAGTATCCATTGCCCAGTACTCTCTTTTTTTCGGATACATTTACAGACATATAAATAGAAGCATATCGTTTGCCATCGATAGGGCTATAGGTAAAATTTGTTTTTAAAATCGTTGGGTTAAAACCCCATTTCATATTAGAGAATAATTCAGGTTCCGCTACTGTTTGAAGTGTTTTACAGAAGTACCATAACTACGTATACGAAATTTTTCAAAGTTGGAGTTTTTCAAATCTTGATTAGTCGATCATCCCAATTATTATTATCGTTTTAGATTTTATTATGACTTGTTTTTTTTATTTCAGCTGATCAATTCACAACGTTGTGGCCGGAATTAATAGCGACGTTCGAAGATTTTCTCTTTTACAAAATGTAAGTGACACGTTATGTTTTGATTCTTTGTTTAGTCTTGTTTTATAAGACCAAATCGTTTTATTTAGGCTTAATAAATATAAATTATGTGGTCAGCAACAACTAGACTAATATTCATCGCTCTGACTAGTTCTATCTGACCTGAACGAGCTCGATTTAGACAGAATGTGGCACCAGTTGTCCTCGAAGGCGTATGGCGACAGAATCGCATCGGGTCGAACAGCACACCGGAAAAGAGTGTATCCATGATTTTCCATCGGTCCATGAATTATTTTTTAACCCATTTAATAATTATTAATACTCGCTGAAAATTGATTTTGCTGATAATTTTTTCTATAAATTTTGCTATGTATTGATAAATTAATGTGAAACATCAAGAGCTATGTACCGAATTTTTGTTACCAAGACCTGTGTGCAACAGTACGCGCCACAATTATTGACTCTCGCCGTACGAGCGAGCGGGCAAGGATGTAGCGAACAGAAAACAAATTATAAAATTTCGAAAAAATTGTGTTCTCTGACTAGCTAACAAAGAGCATTCAGTGGTCAATTATTGTGGCGACTGCTGTAATGATTTCTTGAGAAGACTATTATTATATGCGTAACTCCCTCGTTTTCATAGCCACATAAACAGGACTGTCAGTACGCGATTTGTTAAATGCAGATCACGCTGCTCCTGGGTCTCAAAGAATTTGGTTATGTCCGCAAATCATTTGCCTCTTCCACCACCACCTGGCTTTGACGTGTTAATCGGTCCCAGATTTTGTGGAGGGGAGGCATCGCAGCTTTTACCAAATTTCGGATATACAAAATTTGTGTAACCCGCAAAGACATCGAAAAAAGGAACTCTCTCAAAACATAAAACTCTGCGTGGTTTCCAGTAAAGCTTTTGTAAGCGCTGATAATTTATGCGGATGTTTCGCAATTTAATTAATCTTACACTAAACATTTTCAGCCGAATAAAAAGTAATTTTAGCTCACATTTTGTGTAATGGTTGCCGCTAAAAAAATTTAGTTTAGAGTAACACGAAAATGCTTTATACTGATGACGTAAATGTGATAAATTTATATTAAAATATTAAATTTTTTACGTTCGTGCAAACAAGGTATCTTTTATTGAAGCATTAAAATTGGTGTGAACGATACTAATATTTTTATTGTTGACTGTTAAAGAACGATTGGTTTTGTAAAAAATAGTCTATTTGGTCCTTTCGGTGTGGAATTTGCATTCCTGTTGTGACTGTCAAAGAGACGTTGTCCACAATAATAAATTGTTAGAGTAGTCGTCACTTTTTATAGTTTTGTAATTTTAGGGAGAAGCCCCGAAAACTGAATTTCCACGAGCTTAAAGAAAACGAAGCTTTGGATTGTCAAGCAAGTGTTTTTGTGTTACTACGTATAGTACTTCACACACATAATGGTTGTATAGTGCTCGCCAGAAATGACTGCCGCATTTTGTGTCAGCGAGTGGCACTGTAGAAATTTAGACATTTTTCAAATTAAAGCTAAATTCTGTTTTGGGATGATTTTCTTTTGACCGAACCGCGAGCGACAGTCATTTTTGGCACGTACTGCAGTAGTTGTTGTTGCTTCAAGAATTTATATTTTTTGTTTGAGAAATTTTTTATTTTGTGCAGGGGTACGAAGATTTTTCGTTTTAAAAACAACAGTTGTTTTATAGCTACATTTGTAGTACCTTTGTGCATGGTCATTACCATTTTAAGAGTTTTGGACACCTTATTATTTGACATATTTGTATTCTGTTAAATTTTTTCAAAAAATATTCATTGTCTGTTTGTTCATTTTCTGATGTTTTCAAATTTGTTTCAACGTGTGTTCTCGCACTGTTATGTTGCTGGGAAATGAGCAAACAGTAAAGACAGTCAGTTTGAGCAAAATATTTTATCTTAATCTAAATAAAGTCTTGCTGACGAGTTATGTTGCTGGGAAATGAGCAAACAGTAAAGACAGTCAGTTTGAGCAAAATATTTTATCTTAATCTAAATAAAGTCTTGCTGACGAGTTATGTTGCTGGGAAATGAGCAAACAGTAAAGACAGTCAGTTTGAGCAAAATATTTTATCTTAATCTAAATAAAGTCTTGCTGACGAGTTATGTTGCTGGGAAATGAGCAAACAGTAAAGACGGTCAGTTTGAGCAAAATATTTTATATTAATCTAAATAAAATCTTGCTGACGAGTTATGTTGCTGGGAAATGAGCAAACAGTAAAGACAGTCAGTTTGAGCAAAATATTTTATCTTAATCTAAATAAAGTCTTGCTGACGAGTTATGTTGCTTGGAAATGAGCAAACAGTAAAGACAGTCAGTTTGAGCAAAATATTTTATCTTAATCTAAATAAAGTCTTGCTGACGAGTTATGTTGCTGGGAAATGAGCAACCAGTAAAGACAGTCAGTTTGAGCAAAATATTTTATCTTAATCTAAATAAAGTCTTGCTGATGAGTTATGTTGCTGGGAAATGAGCAAACAGTAAAGACAGTCAGTTTGAGCAAAATATTTTATCTTAATCTAAATAAAGTCTTGCTGACGAATTATGTTGCCGGGAAATGAGCAAACAGTAAAGACAGTCAGTTTGAGCAAAATATTTTATCTTAATCTAAATAAAGTCTTGCTGACGAATTATGTTGCTGGGAAATGAGCAAACAGTAAAGACAGTCAGTTTGAGCAAAATATTTTATCTTAATCTAAATAGAGTCTTGCTGACGAGTTATGTTGCTGGGAATTGAGCAAACAGTAAAGACAGTCAGTTTGAGCAAAATATTTTATCTTAATATAAATCAAGTGTTGCTGACGAGTGAGGATGATGTATCGACTTACCGGCACTCCTTGGATTGGGGGGGGGAATCAGGGAATCGTCGTACAGCGATGATTTTGGTACCATTCGACTCAGCTCGACGAGGCGAGTTCAACGCTACCAAATTTGACCATATTCCAGCAACTTTGAAATTTTTAAAATTTTGCCCTCAGTACTAAGGGGGACCCGGTACGTTGAAAAATCGAGAAAAATTTTTTTATGAGCAAAATAGACATAAGTAGCATAGATACACGCAGAATGACGAGACAAATTCAACCGTGCCTTATTTATCATGATATTTTCACTCTTTAGCTAGTTATAGCTGAAAAACCATTTTCGAACTACTGAGCTCCACGAGACGACTTCAACGATATAAAATGTTACCATATTCAAAATATATTTCTTAACTTTCAGGCTAATTTCAATAATATATTAACTAATCACATTAAATATAGTAATGGCTGCCCGCGGACGCCCAACAAATAACAGATTTAACATTATTAACCCTATTAGAGTTTTTCAACGGAACAATGTTGATAACATTCGTATGACCTACACCCAATTTGTACAGCAATGTCGGACATATGACGACATCCTTTTTAATTGTAAGTTGTTATAATTTACGTTGCAATATAAATGTTAGACTAAGCCTAAGCCTTAGACTAAGCCTAAGCCTTAGACTAAGCCTAAGCCTTAGACTAAGCCTAAGCCTTACACTAAGCCTAAGCCTTACACTAAGCCTAAGTCTTAGACTAAGCCTGAGCCTTAGACTAAGCCTAAGCCTTAGACTAAGCCTAAGCCTTAGACTAAGCCTAAGCCTTAGACTAAGCCTGAGCCTTATACTAAGCCTAAGCCTTAGACTAAGCCTAAGCCTTAGACTAAGCCGAAGTCTTAGACTAAGCCTAAGTCTTAGACTAAGCCTAAGCCTTAGACTAAGCCTAAGCCTTAGACTAAGCCTAAGTCTTAGACTAAGCCTGAGCCTTAGACTAAGCCTAAGCCAGGGGGCTCCAAACCCCCGGACCCCCCGTACTAAGCTGTTCTCCCACTAAACCTAATCACGATATGACCAATGCCAAAAATCCATCCATTTAAACGCATAAGAATTTCATTTAAAAATATCAGTTTTCGCTTGCATTGCCAGTATCGGGCTCCATATGTCCTTACCCTGACTACCTACGGATTCGTACCAAACACCGTTCGATAGCGCATGGGATCTTCTATTTCATGTCCAAACGTGAGCCAAATCGGTCCATCCAATAAAAAGTTATGGTAAAAAATGTAAAAAAACCCAAAATCCACATTTTTAAAAAATTCCGACCCCTGACATTAGGGCCCCTTGCTGAAGCTCCCTTAAGAGATAGAGCCCTGAAACTTTCTCCATTGGAAAGAGCGGCAAAAATTACCCCCCGGGGGTTAGGGGGGAAGAATCTTAAAGCGAAGCTTTAGAAAAAAATTGCCAGAAAAGCCTCCATATCCCCCAAAAATCCGAAAATAAAAGAATGTTGAATCAGCATATCGGAGGTTATACCTGAAAAGGGGTGACCCTGATCTCGAAGAGATCGGTTTTGGGGGTGAGAGATGATTGGGTGTCCAGAGACTATGGGGGCTATACCTGAAAAGATGGTGGGCCCCTTCCCTGATTCCCCCCCAACCCAAGGAGGGCCGACTTACCATTGTTTGTTATATTATGTTCGACAGCGGTCTAGAAATTTTCCCCAAGTCTCGACTCTGCAATCACTTTGATGAATTTTTGGCGTGCATAGGAGTTTATGAATCTTACGATTAGTAAGCCTTTTAGCTTGGCTGTAGCAGCACTATTACCAACGCTCCACCCAAGTTTCATCTGATAAAGAATTGGCATTACTCGAAACTGCGAAACTCATGTTACTATAACTGTTTTCAGGTAATTGAAATAATTCGTTGTGAAATTCTTCCGTACGCCGGTGCCCTTCCGACGGAATTTATCAATCGCATCATTGAACTCTTAAACCATGCATCGATTCATCCGACCGATAATTGGGATATATTAGGTGAGTTCTCGACGCTGTCTCAGACGCTGGGAACACATATAGTTGGTCGGTTGGTCCGGGAAAAGAGCACTTCCCACTGACTTTATCAATCGCATCATTGAACTCTTAAACTATGCATCGATTCATCTGACCGATAATTGGGTTATATTAGATGAGTCCCCAACACGATCTCAGATGCCGGGCACATAGATATATGGTCGATTGGCACGGGAAATTGGCACTACCGATGGACTTTATCGATCGTATAATTGAACTTCTGAATCATGCATCTATCCGTCCGACTGATAATAGGGATATATTAGGTGAGTCCGGCATAATATATTATACCGGATATATTAGGTGAGTCCATAATAGGTATATACCCGGCGTGTCCTCAGAGGCGACCAGATGCTCCTGGAAATGGAAAAAATGTGTCATCACAGTTGCAATGGGCACAACGATTAATCTATTCCGAATTTCTGTATTATCACAAAATTACGGTAAATAGACGATTTTTGTATGAAACCTCGCAGGAAACAAAAACCAGAAGTCTAGTATTAGTAATAAAATATTCTTATAACAAGGTAGCGCGTATCCAGCGGCTTAGTTCACTGCTTTTGGTTTTTTTGAAGGTAGCGACGTGATTATTGTTGTTTTAGAATATTAGGGTTTTCGTAAAAATTGTTCAATTGTTACTCAAATCTTTATGGCATGCCCTGTTTCGCTCTACGCAAACGCAGCAACAAAAGAGCAATGAGTAGTAGTATTTCAGATTGCGGAATGTTTTCGTAAAACCGTGACTATACCTTTGTATCAAACACGGTGTCGTGTGAATAAGGCAAATGGGACGAAGCTAACATATATTTTGAGCATCTATTCTTAGCATTCGGACTGCTACACCCAAGTCGTAGTACCCGTTGGTAAATAAAATGAAATTATCAAACTGTTCTGGATAAGCTGGGGAAAGTTGCCTCAGAAAGTATGTTGGCCCTGGAGACCTCATGTCATTGCTTTCAAGTACTATCTGTGGAGAGCCCAGATTTATATTGAAGCGCTGGTTAAATTTATCTGGCAGTTTTTGCAACCTTAAATTATTTTCCAAACAAGAGTTTCTTCCGGCACGGTTGAACCTCTACCGCAACAGAAAACTTTCAGTTGTTTATTAATATATGTGGTGTCGCTAGGTAATGGCGTCCAGACCCGAGCTGTTGGAATTACCTAGCTATGAAGATTCCGTATAATATTGATTGTAGGTTTAGATTCGGGCCAGGAAGTCCGTGAAGAACTTGCACGAGCTGCTTTCGACACGTTACTGTATTTTTCGGACAGTCCACCGGATGTTGTATGCTCCTCGTCAGCCAATTTGCCCGGGCTAGGCTCGCGAGCTATCCTTTCGTTACTCCAGCGATGTCGCTCGGTTCTGGAACACTTTGCTCATCAGGGTCTGAATAAGAGTGGATTGCCGGTGCCAAGGTAAGCTCTACGCTTTAAAATAATGAGACGTATATTTATAGCTTTTACAAAACATGTTTATATGCAAAACCAGTCAGAGCCTAAATATGTGTATATAAAAGCTGGCTTTGCAAAACCGCCTCGAAAGTACCTAGGGCGAGACATTTGGTTTCCTTCAGGTCGAACTGGGGGACCTCGCCCGGCTGAGCTGGGCAAAAGGAACATGTGTGTGCAGTTGATATCTGAGTCGAATTAAGCTGATTTTGTAGCGCAAATAGCCCTCTATATATTAATAATTTAATTAATTATAAGACTATATATAGTAATTTGCTACGCATTTCTCTACGGATGTGGGATTTGGGTCAAAATGGGTTCCAAAATGGCACATGAGACACAAAATGCATGAAAACGGCAATATCTCGACAGCCAGCCTTGGTGTTGTACAAGGTGTTTTTGGTGTCATTTTGTAGAGCATTAAAGATTCTCTATTGTTGCTGCAAACGGCGTTTGCTGTTGCTTACTTTGCAGTATTGAAAGCAATTAAAATTGAACGCCACGCGGTGATTATTAAATTTTAGCTGTGGGTTCTCGGAGAGAACTATCGAATCGTTGGTTGGTGTGAGCGATCCTCAAAAAGAGTTTTAATGACGTTTTGGTCTTAATTTTAACGTTAGTTTTCATCAAAGGTGTCGAACGGTTATTTCGGCTGGGTTTTGTCGGGCTATCGATTGATCGTAATATTTCTATTTTTTCAAGTTCATGCTAATTACTGTTTTTGTCTGCTTTTTGAACAGTATTTTAATTTGTGCATTATATGAAAAAGGGTGGTAACCACGATAATGTTCCTAACGTTAAAGTCTCATACGATTTCCATAATTATGGTCGTTTTAAATGTTATTTTTGGCTATCATCAATATATTCTGCCTTCAGTTGTTTGGTTATGTTCCGATTTACGACATTTATAACCGTATTCATAGCGTTTTTGCTACGTTGAATATAATGGTTTGATCATCTAGAATTTAACATGGCTGTGTCACAATATTCGGGGAATTTTAAGGCATTTCAACTATCGGTGATCCTGATTGACCGAAACAGTTCATTATGTCGTCACTTTTTGGTTTTGTGCTTTTTTGGTGCCTTTAAATAAGTTTTTATAGGAACTGTAGCACATAGAATACGTTGGTAATATTCCATAAATCCTATCAGTCCAGCATTGTATTGCTTCAGGGATACATAGGCTTTAGCGTGGTACATACATCGACCACAAATCCTGTTGCAGGTGATTAAACAAAATGACAATGTATAGATGAAACCAGGCTTGGTCTGTGTCGCTATGGATTATGCATCATTTACAATAAGATGCGTGCGCATGATCCTAATTATGTCATGCGTTCAAATGGGCTAGCTACAATGTCACGCATACAATCCAGCACGACTATTAAACTTTTGAATAGCCTAGCCGGACAATTTCTCAATTGACAGTTCAGCCGGACGCTGCGTTTGTCACGCAGAGCCTAGCTAAGGTCTCTGTTTGTCACATTAAGACTAGCTAAGCTATAAAAACGTACCATAGTAGTCCAGCTAAGCTATAGTCCACCCGAACTATTTGAGTTGGACGCGTGACATAATTTGGCCCTGGCTCACGCGGTCTTATCGTAAATGATGCATTACGAAATACTAGTATTATTGTTATACATTTACTATTGTGTAAAGAATTTTGCACAACTTAATTGTATCGTGGGGAGCCTTTTTGTGTAAACAAATATATTATTATATTCGAATTTCAGGCACAATGTCTTGGAATACAATAGCGTGCTTCGAGCGTTGATGGCGCTCATTCAAACGCTGTCTTCGTCACGCGGTCAGAAAGGTTAGTAATAGTATATAATCGTTTTATGTTTAGGGATGTGGAAGACACGAATGCGTGCCCTCGTATGTCACACCTCAGTGTCAAAAGCAGTGAGAAAATATTTGCAGTCCTGGCACAATTTTTAATCTGGTTTCTTTCTAGCTCTAAAGAACCTGCTCTGAAAGTATGCATAATATCAGAGTTGTACATATGTAACTGTCAGTGAGAGGATTCTGTTTAGATCTTGCTCTAGCAGTTTATAGCTGCCTTTGGTTTATAGCTCTTAAGCGCCTGCTGTGAAAAAATGCATAACATCAAAGTCGTACGTAATTGTCTTTCAGAAGATCCTGTTTCGATCTTGCTTCTAGCAATCTGGTTTAGCTCTAAAGCGCTTGCCGTGAAAAAATGCATAACATCAAAGTTGCTCAGGACTGTGTGTCTATGAGAGGATGCTGTTTCGATCTTGCTTTTAGCAACCTTGTTTAGCTCTAAAGCTCTTGCTGTGAAAAAATGCATAACATCAAAGTCGTACGTAATTGTCTTTCAGAGGATCCTGTTTCGATCTTGCTTCTAGCAATCTGGTTTAGCTCTAAAGCGCTTGCTGTGAAAAAAAGCATAACATCAAAGTTGCTCAGGACTGTGTGTCTATGAGAGGATCCTGTTTCGATCTTGCTTCTAGCAATCTGGTTTAGCTCTAAAGTGCTTGCTGTGAAAAATGCATAACATCGAAGTTGCTCAGAACTGTATATGAGAGGATCCTGTTTCGATCTTGCTCCTAGCAATCTGGTATATTGCTCTAAAGCGCCTGTTGTGAAAAAATAAATAACGTCAAAGTTGGACATAAAAATGTTAATGAGGGGATCCTGTTTCGATGTTACTTGCCGCCTCTTGCAAGAGTTATATAATTTAAAATGATGGCTGACCCCCAAATGGCTTCAGTGAAAAAGTCTCCATATTCTCGCTGGAACGAATCTGGGCGACACCACAGTGAGTAGTCCCTTCTTATCTCACTGCGGTTCCTGCCAATTCCGAACTGAGCCCATCAGGTACAATTTTGGTAGCTCGGAGGAGCTAAAATCGAAATATCGAAAATGCTATTTACAGTTATATTTATGGTTTGTAATATAAAATTCTCAAAACGATGTTTGAATAGCGCCATGATTATTTTTATTTTTGCAGTGGACAAAGAAGTATGGTCGAACGTAATGTCAACGTATCCGATGTTGGTCGATTGTATACGATGTAAGATACCGGAATCGGAGGAAATTTTACTCGACACACTCAAAGAATACGGAACGCTCTTGCAAATTCCGCAATAAACAATACTCAATCGATGCAAACACTTAAATAATAATGCGTTGAATAATGTTGTACATTGGGAATTGGCCGTCAGTAAACTTTTAATACTCGCCAAAAATCACTGTTTCTTTCGTTCGAGGTTGGTCGCGACTTGGTCGAAAAAAACCTATTCTAAAAAAGAATTTAATTATTCTAATTTTATTAGCTTCGAACTATCTCGCTCGAAATGCGACAGTCATTTCTGGCGAGTACTGTAAGGGGATGCACTGAGATCGTATAACGGATTTCGTGGTTTTCCAAAACCCAAATACGCTGATAGTACTATTTACAAAGCTGCTCGGTTTTTGCTGATTACAGAGAGCAAAATCGTTCTGTCCGTGATGCAATGTACAGTTACAATCAGAATTAAGTGCTGAAAAATCGACCGAATCTTCGTTCGATTTCGATCGTTTGCCTTTAAACGAAAATCGATCGTTTAAACGAAAGTCCATTAATTTAACGAATTTCGATTGCGTCAAAATAAAAAATAATTTAATAAAAATATTAGTTCGCGTTTAATTTAACGAATTTCGATTGTGTTGAAAAAATATTTTTTTAATAAAAAATATTAGTTTGCGTTTAATTTAACGAATTTCGTTTAAACGAAGATCGATCGATTGCGATTTGGCTCGATTTCGTCTGCGTTCGATTTTATAAGCACTTAAGTTTGATTGTAACTGTTGGTATAATATGTAAGCCTCAAAGTTTATGTGATTTTAAAGCAAAATATATATTTTCTATTTTATATAATACGCTTGATATGTAAGGTAAGACGCTTTAAGGTTTATAACTTTAGAAGAAGGAACAGATTGGCGCCTGTGATCGGGTTGGTTGGTTTGGTTGGTTTGACTGTGTCGATCTTAACAGCGATTACCAGTCAGATATCCACTTGCGCAAAGTTTCGCGATTACATAATATTATGTTGGGTGAATGCCAGAAATACGGCAATAACGTTTTCGACATTTGTGCAGGAATATGGTATAAATCAGTTTTGTGATTTGCATATTATATATTCCCAACACCCGGTTAGGTCTTTAGTGCACTAAATTATATGAAAATTTTGTACCATAACCACAGCTGTATAAAAGAACCATAATCCATTATGCTACTTTGCCGAAAAGATTTAGTGACCTACAGTTGTGCATTTTACGACCTTTGGTTATGTCCAAGTTTAAGTTTGCGACGCCGAAAGTCCAAACGAATTTCTGCTCGTTTCTGCATTATAATTTTGTGGCTGACTAGTATAATGACTGTTTATTACATAGCTAGGCATAAAGATTCAACTTCAATAATATTTGCATAAAGATCCTTTTTCAATTTTAAGGTCCGATAATTTTACGGTAGTTGGGAATTCGCGACCTAGGCGCTTAGTATAATATAATAATTTTTTATTGTCAACCAACATGTATTATGAAATTTGGTAATTTAATGTTGCAAATTTCGATCTGTGATAATTTATTTTTTCATATACGTGGTATATGGTTTATCATAAAGTGCGAATTGTCTATTTGTTTTCATGTTTCAATGTAAACAGTATGTATGTATGTGCAGTGTAGAAAAGAGCTACGTACTCGCAATGACTACATATGGTAATTTTTGAATATTTTCCGTGATCTTTGAGAGGACGTAAGTGTCTACCAGAAAATTAAAGGGCAGTGCTTCTTGATTCTAGAAAACAGCGCCAAATTTTGAACAAAAGTACAGATTCAACCTGTATGATAGTTGTCGTAGGTTGTCTTGGTGGGGGGTAGGTAGATGGGCGACGCGGGGGGGGTCATCGCTGGGGATAGGTCAAGAGGTGTATGTTTGTCAAATTTTGAATGTCAAAATTTTTCCCAATTTTACAAAAGTTTTCCCTAATGTTTACCAATTTGTGTTACTTTTTTCCTAATTGCACCTATTCTATGGCCAAATTTTACTCTAATTTTTGCCAATTTTCAGCCTATTTGTGCTAAAATTTTCAGTGCGTCTTCGGCTCGCGGCGTATGGGAGTGGTTTTTGGGAGTTTTAAGGCGGTATATTTTGCTTGAAGGGGAGGAGGGTAATTTACCCTAATGCTTCAACTCAATTTGAGCCGTATTTTACTCCCAAATATTTTGATAAATTTGGTGGATTTTACCTGTATTCATGTCAGTTTGACAAAATAGTATAACACGTTTTGGATCTAACGAAAATGTGGAAGCTAGAATTTTTGCAATCAGTTTCGTCAGAAAAACGATTTCTTAGATATGTCCAGGAAAACGAGGGTTGCATGTAATCCATATTGGAAGCTGCAGCTGAGGACATTAGTCCCACCAACTCGATTTTATAAGTTTATGTTTTTTGACGTGTATAATGTTGATAATATTTGATTGTATGTATGTACAATGCGTACGGTTATACATAGCGTCTCAAGTGGAAAGATACCGATATAGCGATTATACATATATACACTGATACTTTAAAAATATAAAGTATTATATATATATATATATATATTTATATAGACGACGATGATTTGAGAAATGGATTATGAAGACGCGAATATGACCATTTCTGTTGGAAAATCTGAGCGCAGTTGAACAAAAAGTTGGGAAAAATTCTATTCGTCGAAAATGGGTTTAGAGCAAAAATTTAATTTCTTGTAGTAGATCATGTGATCTTAATTTCCGCACCCTCAACCACATACTGTTTCGCTGTATGAAGCGAATACGGACGTCCGGTTTTTGATTTTATTTCGTCGTTTCAATTCTAGGAGGGGCACGAGACTTTTAACCGATGTATGAGACGTTTTCCATCAGTTCTCCACTTCGGGACGTGCTTCGGTTAGTCCGATTTATGAGGCGTTTTCCATCACTTCTCCACTTCGGGACGTGCTTCGGGTAGTCCGATTTATGAGGCGTTTTCCATCAATCCTGCACTTCAGGACATGCTGGGACGTGGTTCGGGTAGTCCGATTTATGAGGCGTTTTCCATCAGTTCTCCACTTCGGAACGTGCTTCGGTTAGTCCGATTTATGAGGCGTTTTCCATCACTTCTCCACGTCGGGACGTGCTTCGGGTAGTCCGATTTATGAGGCGTTTTCCATCAATCCTGCACTTCGGGACATGCTGGGACGTGGTTCGGGTAGTCCGATTTATGAGGCGTTTTCCATCAGTTCTCCACTTCGGGACGTGGTTCGGGTAGTCCGATTTATGAGGCGTTTTCCATCAGTTCGACACCACGGGACGTGTTTCGGGTAGTTTATTGCGTTGGTAGTGATGCTCTTTAATTCGGCAAGCGTATATATATACTTTGGGATGTTGACCGCAGATACCATCACTGCTATCCAGTGTGAGCACAAAATTGGAAAACTTCCCGTCCTGAGGGTTAGCTCTGCCACCTCTGGTACTAACGGTCATCGTTGTTTTTTTGTTTAGCCACTTCATTTAGGGTTATCGTTTTGGTATGTATATTTTCTCTATTTTATGTCGATTAGTTGTAATTTCAGTAAAAAGGAGTTTAGCAGTTTGTGGATTATGAGTATATATATATTGGTAGTTCTAGAACGCTATGACGGATACGTAGAACTAGCCTAGCCAAAATATATACAGTCAGCATTCGTGGTTTTAATGTTTGAAAATTTTTTAATTTCAATCCTATTTGGTGTACAAGGAAATATTCAATGAAGCGATAGTCGAAATTTTTAATCCATTAGTACACATTACAATTAAGGGACACCTTCAGTGACACCGTACGTATTTAAGGGACATACAAGTACACATTGCAATTAAGGGACACCTTCAGTGACACTGTATGTATGTAAGGTGTACTAGGACCAGTTCTGGCCCTAAGGGATCCCAGCTGCACCACTATTTTCTCAGCGCGTGGTGCCCGGACAACCCCGGCTTCCACGACTCCCCGGTGATCGATGCGATGACCTAAGGGAACCGCTTAGCTTAGCAGGCTGCCGGCGGGTTAACCAGGGTGTTCGGCCTGGCCCCTATTATGGCCCACGTGTCTAATGGTATGAGGTCCCCCGAGGGAGAGTCAACCCCTAAGCCTGCTCACAGGTAATAAGGCTGACTCGCCTT
>JASANE010022780.1:0-17721 GCA_030248225.1 Trileptium ribeirensis | reverse complement strand
GTAATTATACTCGTTCAGTTACGTATTGCTAGGTCATATTAAGGATTATTAAACTTTATTTCCCTTCATGAACAGCTTCTGTCATTTGTTGGTATAAAGAGAAAAATCACTTTTCCGAACGATATAAGTGAGCTAATAATGTCGGTGCATGTAATTCTATATAACATTTCGCTGTGACCGCAATGAGATTGCAAGAAGTTAACCCTTGTTACAATAAACACATGTATCCTTCTAAGTTATTACAATGTTATTAGACTTTCATGGGCTATTTCTGTATAGACTTTTGCTGACATTTTCCTACATAGGGACACATCAAATATGAGTCCGTCAACAAGAATAAAATATTATCACCTACATCTATTTCGGAATGCCAAATTAAAATCACACTGTTATGGTCACCATTATGTGGAGTCGAATTGATTCCACCCAAGTCGAAACGAGCGAGTAAAAATTGCCATATCAATCTTAAAACGTTCATGACAATAGACATCAACAGTAGTGTTGGATAGCGATTAAAAGACTGGCCTAGTTTCGCAACGGTCGACAGCTGCCAGCGGTAGTCTAGCCGAAATGTGTGCCAAACAGGCCATCATGTTCTGCGGCTGTCAAATTTATGAAATTTTTTGCCTGGTCCTGCAATTGGAGGGTGTCTCCACGTTTGATAATGTTTGGCCATTTGCCACGCCTGTGCGTATGTTGAGTCATCACTTTAATCGCATTTACGCAGTACCATCGGTACAAGATTCTTCTGGAAAGTGGTTCGGCTTCGTTGCTCAGTTGTTGTTTTCATGTTGTTGTTGCGCCACCTCGGGAATGCGACTTATCTGGTGGCTCCGTCTATATCAGTGATTGCCGTGGCCACCGCTCCGATGCCACACGGATAACATGTCCCACCAATCGAAGACTATTTATCACCAATGCCAGAGTAAACGTGTGTAGAGTGTGTTGTTCAAGTTCGACTTTGGTGACCTGGTCAGACATAGTAACGTCGAGAATGAGGCGCCGACAAAAACTTTCCCAAATGCTCCAAGCTGCCATACATCTGAGGCTCTTGCGGCCCATGTTTCGAAGCAATACAACAATATATACGAGACGCACGCTGACATAGTAAATGTCGATTTTTGTTGTGACAGGCGCGGATTATATTTGCTACAGCCGTTCAATACCGTTGAAGGCAGCTCTGGCCTTGACTATTCTTGTTCTGAACTCTGTTGCAATCGATCATACATTCTCGAGGTTTGAAGTACTAGATGAGGTAGTCTGGTAGTCGGGGGAGGCAGGGGAGGTTTCGGTAATCCAGCACCAACGGTTGCAAACTAAATTAAAATAGGACAGTTGAACAGCGCGGCGGCAATGTGAAGCTCTGGGCTACTTCGGATATGACTTCGAACAGATCGCACGTTTGACAGATCAATCAAAGGGTCCAGTACAATAGCTTAACTAGTACTTTTATCGCGCGTATACACTTCGACGGCAATCCATCCGCTTCAATGACTTTGTACAACGACAGGCGGTAAAGTTAATCGAACGTTGTTTTGAAATAATATTGCGGGAACTACGATAAAGATAATTGCACAGATATGAAAAAACTCAAAATGGTTTCAATTTCGGGTTACAGTTTTAAATGACTTCGTTTTAAATTCAGTTCAGAAAGCTGAGATGAAATTCATTCGTTCTAAAACGACAGTTTTTAAATCGACTCATTTTAAATCGCCTTTTGGCGAGAATTTTAAAATCTGTTTTATGTTAAACACATAAAACTATTGCTAATCTTGATGATGCGAACCAATAGTATTAATTTCACTTAGCTGATAGCATGACAGCGGCTACTCGATAAAAAATCATTTCACTTAAGTGGAATCAAAGCGAATGAAATCAAATTCTCGAATACGAAATTAAAAATCAGTTTTGTTTATGAAAAAGGAATCAAATCGAATCGATTAGAATCGAGTAAAAATAAAACTGATAGGAAATAAAACGAGAAGTGAAACTGATTTCATCTTTCATTTTTACCACATCGCTGCACGCATCTTATCGCAGTTCCCGCATAAATGTAACTACGGTCGGATTTCGGAAGTCGTTGCGGCGTTCCAAGGCCAGTCGTAGATTTGCTAATACTTATGTAATACTGAAAATTAACTCGGCCAAAATTAAGGATGCGCATTCAAAGATTGAGCATCCACATTTTTTGCCCAGTTACATGCAAAGGTCATCACCTAGGAATCATTAAAATATTGCAACACATATATACTACGTAATCTAGATGACATACTCTGTAAATGTGCCTGATTTTAGAGATAAAGAGTTAAAAATTTTAAGCTTTTATTTAATAAAATTAACAAAAGACCTAATGTTTTTGAAATTAAAATATATACCTATTATTATAAAATTTAATGCACCTTACATAATTCAGAAGCTATTGGCGTATGTTAATATTTTTCTAGTGAATGCGATTAAGCGGACCTATATGCGATCAAAACTATTCTGTACATATAATCTTTCCTCTCATTTGTGACTAGCTCTTGAACAACGTTCTATTTGGGGCCAAAACTAGATACTATGATTTGACCGTTAGGTCGAAACTGACAGTTTAGTTAAAAGCAGCGAAAAAATAGCTGGGATTAGCTAAGTAATTGGTGTCTAAAATAAACAATATTTGATATTTTAAATAGCACAGTCGTCAAAGTTAGATTTTGTTTTCCACTCGCAATCAGACGACCCCATTAGCAGCAGACCATCGTAGGCTTCTAGCCACCGTCACTAAGTCTAACTTTGGCTAATTTTATATGCGCAATTATAATGCTTCTGTAAAACACTTCAAACTATCGCAGCAGGGGCGGGCGAATTAATGTTTAATCTGACCTAGAGTTTCGATCCCAACGGTCATTAATCGGAATTTTATAATCACATTTGTAGCTTGGTAATAAGTAGACCGATTTACCTTAAATTTTCACGGCGTCGTTGGTTTTAGTTGGAAAATTTATATTAGTAAACAACATTCGTATAGTTATCTTCACGAAAGAGTATAATTAGTTTTTGTGGCGAAATCTGTAAGATTTTTGCTGTCAAGATCTATAAACAAGAACTGATTCGGCGAAATTTTTATTTATTCTTAGTTAAAGTACTTTTTGTTCCTGCAACAATACTCCTATAGTCAACTTCACTGATCGGCCATGGGGTGTTTCGGAAGTTTATAGCTATTATTTGTAGCGCGATAGTGAACAAATTTAACTAAAGTTTGCATTGTTTATCAACATAGTTGTAATACTTAATAGTTAAAACACTCACATATAATTTTTTATGGAGCATATGACTTTAGAAGTCACGTATTGGGTCTTAACTAGCTGGAATTTCTGGTGTCGGCATCTGTAACTTGGTAGTGAATAGGCAAATTTTACTGTAATTATCTCCTATTTAATGGTGCTAGCCCAAGTGCGTACTACGTAATCAGCACTTTTGTGGTCTTAACCAGTCACAGTATAGAACGAGTTCAACTTTATATTTATGACTAAAACAACTGGATGCTTGCCGCTATCGTATATAGTTTCTTAATGGATGCACCGACTTGGCTAGAAGTTTCAACGGGTTTTACGATGTTTATTTCTCAAATACATATCGTAACATTATTATCGTCATGACCATTACTGGAAGTAGATGTTGCAACCAAAATACCTACTATAATTGCATGAAGCACCTTTGCCTGAGAGCGTGATTCATTGAACAAATCTACTTTATAACTAGAGGATGATATTGCATTTCTCACAACATAGAAGCGCTGAAAACGATTACATAGTACATGGGTTTATCACGACATCACTTTATTTCTAGACCAGTACCGAAACCCATATAAAAAGGTGAAGATAAACGTAATTGTTTCGGCGTCGCAATTAATGCTTGCGCACGGCACTCTAAAAGCTGAAATGCTATATATTTTCGTGTAACAATCATGGTGTTTACCAAACCTGTAAGACATCAAAAAATTAAAAAAACGCGTATATATCTTCATAACAAGGTGCCGTGAAGCATAGTTGTAATTTATATGAACAATCTAACCCATGCCGAAAATCTGTAACAGGTCGTACATGCGCTAATATGTATATATGTCTAATAACTCGTCAAATAGCTGTTTGCTGCCCTTAGAGGTTCGACCCAATTCTTATTGAATCAGCGATTATAAACTGAGAATATCGCAGAAAAGTAACACAGTTATATTGTGACAGCAGTAACTGTACCTACAGGTTATGAGTGGGACACTACTCGGACTGTTCCTTCCTAAATGATTTTTATGCTACAATAAAGAGACAAAATATCAGTAACGCACCTCCCAAAGTAACAAACATGACAACCTTCACCCTACAGGGGCAGTAAGATAGTATTTTCTCTTTAAAATGGGGTGTATGACAAGCAGAACTTTATTTTCTTAAGACAACATTAGTTCTTAGCGCGCAAAATATTTGGAAGACATTTGAGGGAACATATAAGCTATAATGTTAACTTTATGTTGACAATGAATTAACTGCGTATAAATCACAACACAACTTCGATAATGTACTAGACCAATATGCGTTGTTCGGAAAGTTATGCATTGAAACTAAAGCGGGTTAAAGAAATATTTACATCACCGGAGACGATTCAAAATATGAACGTTTTTCTAATACATTGTAACTTCACAGCATAAACTGTTATATCATTCTGTAAAATATTTTTACCAACAAACTTGCGCCACCAACATGTGAATATGGTCAAATACCTATGGATAGACTTTCGTAACACAATATTTTAAAACTATTTGGAGGACTGCAAATTAAAATATTTTATAACAAATATTTTAAGTTAGTATTTGGATTAGAAAAAAATTGTATATGTCGTAGCATATAAGGAACAGCAACAAATCACGATCAAGGATCTACGAATTGTACAAAAAGTGTAACACATAAGCTTTTCTATACTTCTATTGCTGTCATATGATATCTATATGCATCGCATCTTACGAGTTTAAAGGTAGTGGCGTTCGCTCACTGCGCCAGATAACAAATTTTTCACTATGAAGATGTCATAACCATTATCGTAGACAGGCATTTACGCTGCTGCGATATTTACATACAGAATATAGCAAGCTACTTTTATGTTTATCCTTAAGCCTTTTTATTTTGCATGTTGTCTGTTGTCACTCTGATATTATGTTTGTCGAAGACATTTGATGTATCCGAAGACGATGATGTTTCGGAAAATGGCCATGGATCACGTCTGAGTTCGCGTTTCGTCGAGCGCCAATCTTCAACTACGTACCACGAAGCTGCTAGGTAGAAACCTGCGCCAAGCACAAGGACGAATACGATGAGAAACGTGGAACGCTGCATTGCGACAAAGTGCGAGTAGATCAATTTCGATCGTTCGTTGTATTGAATATCATTCAATGCACCAACAATATAAGGACCTAGGCCATCGCCTGAAAAAAGTAATGTTTCAAAAATTCCAGCGCAACGTTCTGATCAACGCCGTTTAGCAGGTTCACTTCTTTAGTACTGCAGTTGTGGCAAATTGGACGGAGTTGTGATTTGAAACGAAAGATTGCGGGATTTACGCAAGACTGTTCAACCCAAGGTAATCGATAAATAATTGGTAAGCCCTAAGTTGTAACACCATTACACAGTTAATTCCTTTATAGATTTGGTAATTAAGTCTATTTTCTTTACGACGTTGCCGAAACTAAACCACTATTGTCCCATATGTAGTGGTGCGTTTGACTGATAAAAATCAGAAACAAATAACAAAACCCTGATTATATATCAAGGAATGGATGAAGTCACGAAGTGTCATCGAGACGCATAGTTAGTAACCTCAGTTCATATGTAACCACCACAACTAAAGCGTAACAGTGATACTGTGTGATGTGCGAGATTGATCACGTGCTTACGGTATACCGTGCAAACTACTTGCTGCCGAATATGAAAACACATGTTAGTTGCTTGTGATATGTTGTAACTATTTAGCCAACAAACTGAAACTACTGAGAAGCACCATATTAATAATGTCCAAAGTAACATTATACATCATAGGTATCCATTGGTCCGCATGTTTCTCAGAATCCACCAGCCCGAAATTGATCAATTTTGCGAATACAGTGAAAATTTAGTGCCATGCTACTCAGCACGACGAGTCCATTCCGAAAATACTCATTTCGATAATATTTATGACGACAATTTTTTCATATTTTTTGGTTTCCAAAAAATTTTCCTCTATAAATATGCATTTTTATAAAACATTCGAAATGCATTGAAAAGTGGAGTCAAATTACCTAAAATTTGCAGAATCATTTCCAGGATTAACGACTAGGCTTAGCCTAAGAATTAGGCATAGTATTAGGCTTGGGATTTCACATAAATGATTATAACTCCTCAATCTGTACACCAATTAACTCGGTTTTACCACCATTCGACTCTGCTCGTCAACCCAGTTAGGATGATATGTGAGTTAATATATTATCGTTTTTATATTTATGTATCAAGGGACCCCGGCCCCAAAAAATCGAAACAAGTTTTTGTCTTAAGTATTGGCGAAACTGGCGTGTAGAAACTGCCGAAAGTAGCGCTGAGTCGACAGGTTCCAAAATTTCCACTGTATCTTCAATATTAATCGATTTCAGGCGGTGGAATTCTAGCTAAGACCTCATGGTCTGTCGATTTAGGGGTTATGTGTTTCCGACGGCATAGGCCAGGGAGGCAACCAAACGTTTCACACATTCTCTTGAGTTCTTCTCATAATTTTCCCCATTTTCCATGAAAACTTTTGAAAATTTGCTCATAATTGCACTAAATTTTCGCTTTCGGCGCAGATGAGGACGGGTGCCTTTACGTGATAAATAAATATCGTTCAACGAAATAAATATCGCCCAGGGGATTCGACCTTTATGGGGTAATTTCTCATAAACGTAAACCCCTATGGACACTTATGTGTTGCTTCTAACTTTGTCACTTTGTAGGTAGAAAGCTGTGGTGTGCTCGCCATTCTCTGTGAAATTATTACCGTGTGTGAGATAAATAGCTTGATGTGGTCAAAGATAGTTGTGTACCTGGGGGCATGCAATAGTGACTTGGTTACTTTGTTGACCGAAACGATACTTACCAAAGAAATGCGACACCAACATCTGCAAACCAGTGGCAGTTGCACGTCGCCTCGGCGCAGTGACATAAAGCAGAAGATCAGGAGTAATTGCCCAATTTGTACTCAACATTGCAATAGCGCCGAAAACTGTGAACCAAAAAGCAACGAGCGAATATTCAATTATAAGTACGGCAAGGAATAACAATGGACCACAAATAATAAGGCAAACACCACATATAACTGGATCGATTGAGGCAGAAAAGCGTCGAAATGAGATTGACAACGTTGAACCGAGAAGAGTACCCAACAGACCGCCAAGCGCTGTGCAAATTCCAAATATTAACGACGACACAGTTTTATTGTATCCTAAAAGTAGTTGTTATAAATAGTATAGTTATCGTTTTATCGTAATTAACCAAAGTGACAATTTTATATAAAGGTATGTCATGTATTAAAATACATTATTTTGAGCAGTCTGGAATCTGCACAGCATGAATGCTAACGGTTCTACATAAAACATCAAGTTTAATAAAAGACAGTAGTTTATTCTCTTGAAAGAGGTAGCCATTGTATAAATGCGTGTCTTTTATATCCTTGCTAAGCCTAATTCACATAGAACAAAGCAAAATCATATGACACATTAAAGTATTGTCGGTGTTAGATTAACTACAGCAGGCAGCCGAAAAACTGTAGCGGTCGCGCTCGTCTTCTAAATTTATAAACACAAACGTTAGGTGGAAAATAAATACAGTTTCCATATTTAGATCATTTGTCACCTAGTTTAGTTGAAACCATTCAATGTCATGGTAAACTTTCGATATTAACAGTTCAAACATAACACTGAACGAAAATAAAATTTTGGGAGGGTCAACTGAGTGTCTAGCATTGACAACGTGTGCTTGTACCGCTGTACAACGATTTACCAAGTAGCATTGTTTTATATCTAAACATTGTATCTAACAGATAAAATTACAATGTAATACTACAATATATACCGGTTCATTAACGTTGTATAGATTCTAATTCGATGACATTTATCAGTATCTGTTCTCAAGAAGTTGCACATATTAGGCGTTCACCATACCCTCGGTATATGTTTTTATTTGAGGGTATGTCCGTCACAAACCCAAATGCCTACGTCTATCCATTTTATGTTAAATACAATCGCATTTAAATCAATTTTACCCGGTGTGACTGACACAAGAGTGAGCGACAGACTATGTTTATGATCTTAAGTCCTGAGAACGTAAGAAGAGATCACAGTTTCAACACTGGCTAACAGTACAAAATCCACCAAATAAAATATTTTATCAACTACACAGTTAACCAATACTGGAAGTAGTGAAACTACAGACTTATTATGAATTCTTGTAGGCCTTAATGCAACAAACGGAACGGCCCTATACAGCTGAAAAGCTGTCCTTACAGTATTCACGATATCGTAATATTTGTACAAACTATTGGAATTTACAAAGCGATACCCGACACCGAACTAACGTTGGTCATTGAATGATGTCTGCGAATACTGAATATATGTCGGTGTCCACCACGCTGCAACGCCGATGGCAAAATTGACAGCTGTCAATCCAAGCGTCGATAGGACTAACGATCTACATCGAATGATGCGTTTAATATCCTCAAGCCAATGTCCGGGTTCTGAATAATGGCCTCCGTCAGCTTGGCCGTGGCTAAAAACTGAATTTAATACTAAAATCAGCAGGTATGTTCAGCGGGTATATTATTTATATGCAGGGATTTGAGAAGATTTTTCTACTACGAAATCCGTTTGTTTAAAAAATTTATGTCATCTGAAAATTTTGCGTGCCAGATATTTGCTTTTTAAGCTACAACCTTGATCACATGTCATTTTGTTTTTGACGCGTAAACGTGGTTGCCATTCCAGCCCTATATTGTGCCTACGAAAAAGAGTGGAATTGATACCGGAGTAAGCACCTCTCCAACCCCTGCATCAACAAAAAATGGTAAATATGAATGAAAAATCTAACTATTTACCTCGCAATTGTATGCTAATTATTATGTTTGAACTATATTTCATTACTTTATTTGATACAAAAACTGAAGAGCCTACCAGATTATAACAAGTTAAATTTGGCAGGTTATGCCTTTGAGGTAACTTTAGCAGAGTTATGAAAATTGAAAAAACCTAGAGAAAATCGGAAAATTATGCCTGAAAATTGGGGAAGAGGAAAATTTTTGGCTACACCCCTGCCCTTTAAATTCTGCGAAAATAACGTGGCTAAACCGAAGTCAGGCATAAAACTATTGTCTTACTATAGACGATTTATGTACACACGCCGAAATTCGTGGAATCTGGATACATGGGTGATAATATCTGTCCCGCATAATTGTAATGACATTAACTATGTTTGGTGAAGAATGTTGCAGTCATTGTTACAATGCCCCAGTACTTTCTGCAAATCGATATTTACCTTGCAAATCAATTGCGGTGCAGCAATGCCAATTGCTTATATAGTAATAGAAGCGCTCACAATATTTAACTCTTAATTAACTAAGCTTTTCAGGTTACGCCAATGACCGACGGAGATGGGGGGGCGGCCCGGGAGAATCTGTGAAACCACGTGCTCTAGTACTTAAATACTTAATCAAAATTGAAGATTGTAAAACCAAGATTCTCTAGCGCTTGATAACAAACAAATTCAGCAAACGAAATGAGCTCTCTAGCCCATATCACCTTAAAACGATTGGCAAAACTACAGGATTTGCCTCATAGACCCCTTCGGTCTGGTCCACAGAAACTTAAATATACCTTAATTTCATACCGCGGCAAATGTAGTTTGAGTCACCAACGTGTCACATGTACTGCGCATGTTACACATTGCTGCTATAACTGCACACACGCGACAGTACATATAGCAAAAACACTTACACAGGCTCTTTCGTAAATAGAAAAAATATGAGGCAAATGATCCCAAACAGCGGAGAAACTCTCAATCCCCATTGCCAATGTCCAGTTGTAGCTGCCACCGTCCCTCCAACAGCATATGCAAGGCCGCCTCCAAGTGGGATAGCAAAGTAGAACAGCATTATAGCACGTGAACGGGCGGTTCCGCTGAACGAATCTATAATAACATAACAATCTATAATAACGTATATACGTGGAAAAGCAGAAATATGACAATTCCAATAAACGGTTTTAGTCGGCTGTCGTAAAACCGGTAATCGTCGTTAGCCGCAGCAAAACATTAACATTAATTCAAAGAATAAATGTAAAATCAATTTTCTATTTGGCGTCTTGCTTCCAATTACTTTTACTTTTGCTCAAACTCCTGAGCAATAATAAAAACTGCATGCATTACATTTTTACTTTGTAAATGCTGAAGCGAAGGTCTTCGTTTGCGATAAACGTTCATTCATATTCTGCAATTAGTTTCTCTTCATAAACTGAATGTTATCCATTTTAGCTGCAATAGTAAACTGTTTATTTCCGAACATTTCGTGAATATATAATAAAATGAGTTTTAGCAAAATTTAATCTATGTTGCACAATATATAATTACTAATATGCTTAAGTGCTGATATGACTGCGAATTTGTTTACTGGTGGCAATGCGGTAAACTTGTAATGCTACTAGCAAAATGTGTTATGTTATAAATGATATCGAACAAGATTTTCAGCTCGCTTACCTGAGATAATAGTACACGAGCAAGTGACGTACGACGCTTCGCCAATTCCGACAATACATCGGCAAAGCATAAAAATCCAGAATTGGTTCGGCTGTACGAACGTGCTCCCAACAACGGTCGCAGCCCAGATAACAGTCCCCGCCACAATTAGCCATTTTCGTCGCCAACGGTCGGCAAGGTAACCGAATATCGGCGCAAAAATCATGAACGATACGATAAACATGGTTTGAATTAAACCTGCAAAAGCTAATTAATTTTATAAGAATTTTATCAATTAGATTAAGCAAAAATATAGGTCCAAAATGGATAATTCAGTAATGTTTCTACCAAAAGTGATTACTCCATCTAAAAATCTTAGACATACCTAATCATCTAAAATTCATATTTGTATACAGAAATCTTTTCATTTTAAACCACTGAAAACACATGCTTCTGACAATTTCGTACTGTCTTAATCAAAAGCGTATTCATAACATTGGATAAATATACAAATACATGCACGGAAAAGGCACAGGGCCAACAAATTTGAAACAGCTGGATTTGATCTGGCGAATTTGATCTATCTGTACGATGTTTTAAGTATTGCCAATCTGTTTTCCGACGCCTTAGGTTCGGTGATCTCGACTTATGACGAGCGCTTCCACAACAAGTTGAGGCTAGCAATGAATATCAACTAGTCTGCACAATCTTTTTTTTAAAAAGTAGAAAACAAATGTTTACATAAACTTTACAATCACTGGTACACGGAATAAAATAGAAGTTATTAGATTATAGCCCGTTTCAATTTACGGTAACGGAGAATATTGTTCGGCTGTCCAAGGATGCGTATATGGCTTTTTTGAAATGGAAGCAAACACTGCTGACATAATATGCTTACCAGCTAATGTATCTGAAAGTGGTGGCTTGAAATAATCTTGAAGTTCAGGAATTATCGGCGATATTGTATAACGATCCATATAGTTCACGAGATTGATTAGAAACAGGATACATAACGTAAAATTGGCTTGTTTCCTGCAATTATAAAAAAAACTAGAAACACGGAAATATTTGCATTGCAGTTTACTTGATACTCTACAAATTCGAGTATGCGAATCGCCAACTACCATAGGTAGTAGGGCCTCGTATGTCATATGCGTGAAGACAATGAAACGGTATATATAGGATCTTTCTGTAATATATTTTAGCGATGTTTAACCAACTATTGCATCAATGTTTTGATGTTGATGCGTTGGAAAAGGCTACAGAGCTGCCTATGTCTAATCTTGGTTTAAGAGCTAATGTGAAGCGAATATAGTACCACTTGCAATAAGCACTAGGCCGGCCAAGCATTTGACCTTAATTCGTTACCTGGAATGACTGGGTTGAGCAACACAGGTTCTATCGGATAACAAAATCATATTCAAACAACAGTTTATTCATAAGAAATAGTGTTCAATATGTTTGCAATATTGTATACCAATCATTGCTGAAACCTAAACAAACTGGGTTTATTTTTTGCTAATATACAGATCACAACATAACATAAAGCCGGATTTCGGTCAGTGAAATATTTTCAGCCACTCACTTTTAGTAACCAAATTTTGAAGTCAACATTTAAGTCGATATATAATTATATCAGCAGTACGTGTCATATATATAATTACCGTTGGTTTGGCCCTACTGCGTAGTAGAATCCACATTGGTTGTTGATTATAACTATCGCGGTGATGCTGCTAATGACCGATACATCTTTCTTGCGTAACTATAACACAGCCAAGGTACACGTGCTAGAGGCCTTTTCAAAGGAATCTTAATACTGTCTTTCTGAACAGCAACTTTCTTACTTTAAGATTTAATTATTGCTTTTCCCGTTACCAACAGATTACCACGGTCAATACACTGGCAACAACGGTAATAACAACCGTTGACTCACATAATGGTTCTCTTTGAATGTATGGCCGATCGTGTGGATATATATTTAATATATTTTGAATAATCAGCTAAGATGCCGAAAGAGCAGGGGCTATGTTGTGTTTATCTAAAATTTCGCCTTCGCGAAAATTTTGTTTTAATTTAAAATTCCATGCCATTCAAATGACCCGAGGTCATGCTTTGAAGAGTGGTCTAGAGCGCCGTCCCATTCTACCACTTCTGCGGTTATGGTTAAACCCACGTCGACACCTTTTTGTGTTTACAGTAGTTTTTCTTCCAGTAAATATATACATGGACGTATGACGTATAGACAGATAAGATTAACACAACACCAAAATTTTATACGATTTACCAAATATTTGATATGAGAATAGGGTTGTACATATTGTTCAATTTTGATCGAACAGGTATTTAACCAGTGAAAAGACAAAAATTACAATGTTAAATTAAACAAGGCAGAGTCTGAGATTTTGCGATTATGGAAGAACCAAAAGTAGGGGCGCAGCACGCATGTAAGGGAAGCTGGTGGGCCCACGCTATTTTTCTTGAAATTAGGTCGGCGTAAAATGGCGACCCAAATTTTTCCCATTTTTCAGTATTCTACTGCGCCCCTGACCCAAAGTATCCGCTTCGCAGCAAATGGAACCGAAAATGATACGACCTCCATACCGCCATCCTCTCTTGTTATAAGAAGTCATACTAGAAATCAATAAACATTTTGCTGTGATAATTATGAAACATATATAATGCTTTTTAAATATTGCTAAGTGAAACATGGCGACCTCACTGAAATTAATATACAAAAATTATAAAAATACCTGTAATGAATAAAGTAAACACTGTTAAATATAGGACTCGTAGCAAAATGTTTCTTACACCGTGGTAACTCAAGCATGTACTGATATATGCACTGTAGACGCATAAACACCATTCATGATAATGAATTGCCAAGATTCAGTTATAATAAAATTCACGGCAATGTTGGCCAAAAGTATCTGCTTTGGTTATAGAGTAGATGTTGTTAGGACAGTGTTAAAATTGGCATTGTCTATGAAAACAGAATCATCAGAGGCAAATCAGTAAATGACAATAGTTAAACGCGTCAACTGTAAAAATGGAGAAAATCTGTCGACCGTTGCTAAGTTATGACTGCTGTTGTAATAAAATTCTGCATTAGCACCGCTACAAGGTGGTAAAAGGAGAATCCCATCCTGCAGCAGCATCAGTTTATTTAGCAATTTCGTCACAAACTATATTTTATGCTAAATAAAGTACGTGTATATGCGGTGGACACCCGGAAAGCAAATTTTACGTGTCACTGTGGATACCGTGTTGAAAATTTTGCGAATGTTGCCAAAATCGGCCTAAATTGTTGCAAATATTAGAAAAGCTGCGGTTAATTAAGAAAAATCCACTATAAATTTACCAAAATTGGGAAAATTATGAGCTCCCGAAAATTTCGACATTCCACCTCCCTCCACTGTCTTGCCACCTCCAACATTCTGAGATCATTTACCTCCCGTGACCAGACAGGCCCCGGACACTTATATAAGATTTTAACTGTATTTTGACAATCTTGAAAGGTTTTTGACCATGGAAATATGCTCAGGCAGTAAGGGTTAAATTTCCCAACTAAGCATAATATATAACAGATACAAATTCATAAATAATAAATTTCCGCAATACATAATCCTTTTAAATATGCACGAGGCTACTTTAACGGTGAATATATAATCTTAGTGTAAAATGATTTTAACAATGATAGCACAATGGACTTTGAGATGACTTTGACCTCATGTGGCTTTTCGCGCACCCGAAGGCTCCCAGAGATTGTGGGAATCGGGTCGACAGATTAATCTGAGTTATATGTTTTAAATTTTTCAATTCGTAGATTAGGGGAGGTGCAAACAAAAATAGGAGTGTTGATACGGCACGGAATTTCAGTGTTACCTAGGTGCCCCAAGTATAAGTGCATGCATATTAACGCAGTGGATGTTTTGCTTGATTATGGCTCATTGGTGGCCGGCTAATCGGACTGCGAAGTTAAGCTGATACTTCTCCCAATAATCCTAATTCAATGTATCCAATTGTGACGTAAATCCGGACTTCACCATGCACAAAACTGTAACTTTTCGAATGTTAGCGGAATACCTACGAACAGTTTGAAAACAATTAAATAGCCTTATTTTTATGCCACATTGACTTCTCTGTATCACAACCAGTGTTGTAGTTGAATGCGTATATTCTGCCTATCCATTTATTACAGAATAAATTGTTTACGCGTCGTTAAAGTAAAATATATAATGTTGTTTCCATAATGAAGAATAGGCGGAGGATATAAATAATATTTTAACAGATCTAGAAACTCAGTGGTTCATGTAAAACAAAATTAATTATTGTTTGTGAGTGTGCATCTAATCAGCATAGTTGCATCAGTTCAATACGTTGCATTGGAATAACATATATAACTGAATTTATAAAACCAATATACTTGCAGAAGTGTTGTCATAAAACATAACATTTTGACGTACTTTCCAACAACGTCAGCATTACCGGCACGCCATGCGGCACTGTTTAGAGTGTTGTAGCTTTGAGTCGGCTTTCTGGGATTATACAGCGGATAGATTACTTCGCTATCTAATGAATGCTTCGAAGGCATTTAGGATATGCTAATATTTCTTTAAAATTAATCAATTTGTTATTGTTGATTTGCAAAAGTTTCTATTTTCCTGAGCAGCTATGTACGATTTAAGTATAGTACATATCTTCAGACACACACTACAGAACGCACGAAAACTGAAATCGATAACAGGCATGGAGCAAATATTCATGCGCCGATCTGTGTGTGATACCGAGCTAAAGCAACAGGCAGCATTGCGAAAAAACCTTATGAACTGAACATGGAACTACGAGATAATACACAAAACAGAACGCGTTATGTAGTTGCGAAAGAAAAGTTAGTTGCGTTCAAAAACTGCTTACGAAATGAAGCAGACAGTCTTACCGGGGGCAGGTATACCTCGTTAGCTTAGGAATTTGTAGAAACTGATGGAAAACTGTAGGTACAGGAAAACTTTTAGGCGGGGTAGTATCGAACATGCCAACTCAGAACTATGTCAAATGTAAATATTTCCACGCTCGAAGCATCTGCAACAAATTAACGGAGCTGGACACTTTACTTCAATCAGGATCTTTTTCAATAATCTGTGTATCCCAGACATGGTTACACGAAAATGTACCAGATGGAATATTATGTAATTTTACACATGTGGTATGAGAAGCGAGGTCATCGCGAAGAGAAGGTGTCGCCATTTTTCTATCAGAACAATTAAATTTTAGCCAAGTGTTAAACTACAACTCTAAATTTAACGAAGTGGAAGCTGTTGTCGTTGATATCTTATGTTCAACTAGGATACGAATAGCATGCATCTATCGACCGCCGAACTCCTCACCTGAGAAAAACGACTTGATATGTAACTTTATATCACACATATCTGGTGTACCATGGCCCGTGACAATTACAGGAGACTTCAACCTAACCCTTATTGATTGGGACAGAAATATAATCCCCATGCAATCCGACTATGAACGGTTTTATGAAACAATACAACAGTGTGGCCTGCAACAATTAATAACGTTCGCAACTCGACGAACCAGAACACTCGACCTACTTTTTACGAATTCTCCTGAACTAGTGGCATGCGTTGAACGCTCCAAATTCTTTGGCAACTCAGACCATTTTTCGATCGATTTCACAATACCAGGGTCTGCCACAATAGTGAAAAATCGTCCAAAAATGATACTGGATTTCAAAAATGCTGATTTTGCAGGTCTCAAGCATTTTCTATTAGCCATTAATTGGTATATTCTATGTTCACTTTATGATATCAACGATAAATGGCTGGCCTTTTACAATATTACGTTATATGCATGTGAGCTATTTGTACCAAAGATAAATGGTGAGATTATCACGCCCAATTTATCAAAAAGCTCCTTCGGGAGAAGCAAATACACTGGAAAAGGGTAAATATACGGGTAATTTTTCAGAGTATAATAATACAGCCAGGAAATATTACTTGGCTGTTAAGAAATTAAAACAAAACAGGGAAAAACGTACTTTAGAATCAGGGAACAAAATTTACTATATAGCTATGTAAGAAATAAGTGTTCTACTATGAGGAACATCGGTGCGCTCAGAGCATCAGATGGTGAAGTCGCCTCAGACGACACAAGAAAATCCGAAATTTTGTCAGAAAATTTTTCAAGTATATGCACACACTGCAACAATGTAATCCCAGCGTTCAATTCGAATACAACAGGTATAAGTCTCTCTTGGATACCGTTTCACACCACATGAGGTACAACTGGTGTTAGCGTGGTTAGTCCAAAGACGAGCCATTCTCCCGACACTTTTGCACATTTCTTTCTGCGTGAACTTAAGGACCAGTTAGCATTCCACTTTTCCACATTTTCGAACAATCTTTTATTACTGGCAGTCTGAATGATACCTGGCGTTGTGCAGACGTTATCGGTATTTACAAAAAAGGGACCATTGCGACCCACTGAACTACCACCCTGCGTCACTTGTATCCAGTTGTTGCAAAATAATGGAGCGCATAATTAACAATCACCTGTTGATCTATGCTCGGGCTGCAAACATCCTGTCCGGACATCAGCACGGGTTTGTTGCTAGAACATCTACAACCAGTCAGCTAATAAATGTGTACATGGCTGGGCAAACGATGTGCATAACGGCCTTTCAGTGGATGTCGCTTACATCGATTTTGCTAAGGCGTTCGACACTGTTTCTCACTCAAAATTGCTATACAAACTATCATGGCTTGGGTTTTCCGGACACTGCTTGAGATGGATTACAAGCTTTCTATCGGACCGAAAGTTCCCAGTCAAATTAAAGGATTCTTATTGTAGTTATAAACCGGTACTATCGGGTGTACCACAAGGAATTATTCTCAGTCCCACGTTGTTTCTCTTATATATTAATGACTTAATAAATTGTATAAAATCATGCCGTTCTGTTAAA
>JASANE010022779.1:0-29426 GCA_030248225.1 Trileptium ribeirensis | reverse complement strand
ACTGATTAGTATATGGATTTTGATGAGAAAACTATAGTAGTTTTGTGTATATCGATATTAACTTAAGAATGTAAGTTTTTGGTACCTTGTTGAAGCAACGTTACCTAATGATGCAGCATATTTTTCGCTATACATTCGATGATGTATGTATGCGACTTGTCATATGTTAGCCCAACCATATAAATTTTACTTTTCAGGAATCTGGATACTACTCAGATCATGGTGGCGGGCGTCGGATGCTAGCTGCACGTGAGCATGCAGCCCGTGTTGCCCTTGCCGGGAAAACTAGACTGCGTAGTTATAAATTTGAGCCGCAATATAGTTTCGACGCCGCCACGTCTCATCAACAAGCTGCTGGTCTGCAAGGTGAAGCTGGATCTAGTTATGAAGATAATCCGATGTCGGTTTCAGAACTGGATCCGCAATTGTACGAAAATGAATGGTACGATAACACAATAGAGGAGCCGCGTCATGGTCGCAATGATTTCCATGCTCGAGTCCCCAAGTCGAAACATCGAAGTACGAGGATGAGCGGTGGGACGGACGATGCGGGCCGTTTTGCAGGATATGATAGGACTATTACCAATGCCGGACGGCTACATCGCTCGGCTTTTGATTTGAGAGTCTCGCCAACTGCACCGCCTGGTTCATCGCGAAGCGCACATGATAACGATACCTCAAGGATTCCGGATGATTTATACGGTGAACAGGTAGGCTTTACGTTTGACAGTTTTTGTCGCTAAGATTGTTGCGTAGCGAGCGAAGCAAGCATTCATTTTTGTGAAAAATTTTACCGAACGCGTGTGTCTGTCGTTCGTTCGGCCAGATTTTTCTGAATATATCTGGAATAAAAAGACATTCGCGTTGTGTTATTTGCATGCAATAGCCTATGATCTGGCCCGTGACCCCATATAGGATTTATCTATTCAACCCACCAATCGGATGTGGTATACTTTTTTAATAACGGCATCCCTCCATTTTTGTGGCCGAGAGGGATTATGTTTTTGTTATATCTCAGAACGCAGGCTTCATAACAAAAATGTGACATAACTTTTGTGTTCCTCTGGAGATTCACAAATTTGTTGACGAACCCTCATTGTTGCACCCATGGATAAGGAGACAGGGACACAAAATATTGTTCCAAAAAGACCATTTTAACCTTTTATATATCGCGTTTTTAAACAACCTATATACATTTTATGGTCACTGTAAGGGTTTTCGAGGCTGCCGAAAAACGGTGATGTAACTTATTTGACTGTATCTGTGACCAATCCCATTGAACCATGCATAAGTTCGTGGGCTTTGGTCAAATTCTATATTAGTTGAATCTCCGAGTCGTTGTTGTTGCTGAAAGCGATAGAGTACTTCGTTTGATCGATTTGCTCTTTTTGAAATCCTACTGTATCCCCATGGACACTTCCATTTGAATCTCCGAATCGTTGTTGTTGCTGAAAGCGATAGAGTACTTCGTTTGATCGATTTGCTCTTTTTGAAATCCTACTGTATCCCCATGGACACTTCCATTTGAATCTCCGAATCGTTGTTGTTGCTGAAAGCGATAGAGTACTTCGCTTGATCGATTTGCTCGTTTCGAAATCCTACTGTATCCCCATGGACTCTTCCATTTGAATCTCCGAATCGTTGTTGTTGCTGAAAGCGATAGAGTTCTTCGCTTGATCGATTTGCTCTTTTTGAAATCCTACTGTATCCCCATGGACACTTCCATTTGAATCTCCGAATCGTTGTTGTTTCTGAAAGCGATAGAGTACTTCGCTTGATCGATTTGCTCTTTTTGAAATCCTACTGTATCCCCATGGACTCTTCCATTTGAATCTCCGAATCGTTGTTGTTGCTGAAAGCGATAGAGTACTTCGCTTGATCGATTTGCTCTTTTTGAAATCCTACTGTATCCCCATGGACAGTTCCATTTGAATCTCCGAATCGTTGTTGGTGATGAAAGCGATAGAGTACTTCGTTTGATCGATTTGCTCTTTTTGAAATCCTACTGTATCCCCATGGACTCTTCCATTTGAATCTCCGAATCGTTGTTGTTGCTGAAAGCGATAGAGTACTTCGCTTGATCGATTTGCTCTTTTTGAAATCCTACTGTATCCCCATGGACACTTCCGTTTGAATCTCCGAATCGTTGTTGCTGAAAGCGATAGAGTACTTCGTTTGATCGATTTGCTCTTTTTGAAATCCTACTGTATCCCCATGGACTCTTCCATTTGAATCTCTGAATCGTTGTTGTTGCTGAAAGCGATAGAGTACTTCGCTTGATCGATTTGCTCTTTTTGAAATCCTACTGTATCCCCATGGACACTTCAATTTGAATCTCCGAATCGTTGTTGTTGCCGAAAGCGATAGAGTACTTCGCTTGATCGATTTGCTCTTTTTGAAATCTTACTGTATTCCCATAGACACTTCCATTTGAATCTCCGAATCGTTGTTGGTGCTGAAAGCGATAGAGTACTTCGTTTGATCGATTTGCTCTTTTTGAAATCCTACTGTATCCCCATGGACTCTTCCATTTGAATCTCCGAATCGTTGTTGTTGCTGAAAGCGATAGAGTACTTCGCTTGATCGATTTGCTCTTTTTGAAATCCTACTGTATCCCCATGGACAGTTCCATTTGAATCTCTGAATCGTTGTTGGTGCTGAAAGCGATAGAGTACTTCGTTTGATCGATTTGCTCTTTTTGAAATCCTACTGCATCCCCATGGACTCTTACATTTGAATCTCCGAATCGTTGTTGTTGCTGAAAGCGATAGAGTACTTCGCTTGATCGATTTGCTCTTTTTGAAATCCTACTGTATCCCCATGGACGCTTCCGTTTGAATCTCCGAATCGTTGTTGTTGCCGAAAGCGATAGAGTACTTCGCTTGATCGATTTGCTCTTTTTGAAATCCTACTGTTTCCCCATAGACACTTCCATTTGAATCTCCGAATCGTTGTTGGTGCTGAAAGCGATAGAGTACTTCGTTTGATCGATTTGCTCTTTTTGAAATCCTACTGTATCCCCGTGGACTCTTCCATTTGAATCTCCGAATCGTTGTTGTTGCTGAAAGCGATAGAGTACTTCGCTTGATCGATTTGCTCTTTTTGAAATCCTACTGTATCCCCATGGACACTTCCGTTTGAATCTCCGAATCGTTGTTGTTGCTGAAAGCGATAGAGTACTTCGTTTGATCGATTTGCTCTTTTTGAAATCCTACTGTATCCCCATGAACTCTTCCATTTGAATCTCCGAATCGTTGTTGTTGCTGAAAGCGATAGAGTACTTCGCTTGATCGATTTGCTCTTTTTGAAATTTTACTGTATTCCCATATGGACAGTTCCATTTGTATCTCCTAATCGTTGGTCGTGCTGAAAACGATAAAGTGCTTCGGTTTGATCTATTTGCTCCTTTTTGAAATCCTACTGTATCCCCATCGACTCTTCCATTTGAATCTCCGAATCGTTGTTGTTGCTGAAAGCGATAGAGTACTTCGCTTGATCGATTTGCTCTTTTTGAAATCCTACTGTATCCCCATGGACACTTCCGTTTGAATCTCCGAATCGTTGTTGATGAAAGCGAACGAGTACTTCGTTTGATCGATTTGCTCTTTTTGAAATCCTACTGTATCCCCATGGACTCTTCCATTTGAATCTCCGAATTGTTGTTGTTGCTGAAAGCGATAGGTACTTGGCTCAATCGATTTGCTCTTTTTGAAATCCTACTGTTTTCCCATGGACTCTTCAATTTGAATCTCCGAATAGTTGTTGTTGCCGAAAGCGATAGAGTACTTCGCTTGATCGATTTGCTCTTTTTGAAATCTTACTGTATTCCCATAGACACTTCCATTTGAATCTCCTAATTGTTGTTGGTGCTGAAAGCGATAGATTACTTCGTTTGATCGATTTGCTCTTTTTGAAATCCTACTGTATCCCCATGGACTCTTCCATTTGAATCTCCGAATCGTTGTTGTTGCTGAAAGCGATAGAGTACTTCGCTTGATCGATTTGCTCTTTTTGAAATCCTACTGTATCCCCATGGACGCTTCCGTTTGAATCTCCGAATCGTTGTTGTTGCCGAAAGCGATAGAGTACTTCGCTTGATCGATTTGCTCTTTTTGAAATCCTACTGTATCCCCATAGACACTTCCATTTGAATCTCCGAATCGTTGTCGGTGCTGAAAGCGATAGATTACTTCGTTTGATCGATTTGCTCTTTTTGAAATCCTACTGTATCCCCATGGACTCTTCCATTTGAATCTCCGAATCGTTGTTGTTGCTGAAAGCGATAGAGTACTTCGCTTGATCGATTTGCTCTTTTTGAAATCCTACTGTATCCCCATGGACGCTTCCGTTTGAATCTCCGAATCGTTGTTGTTGCCGAAAGCGATAGAGTTCTCCCGCTTGATCGATTTGCTCTTTTTGAAATCCTACTGTATCGTCATAGACACTTTCGTTTGAATCTCCGAATCGTTGTGTGCTGAAAGCGATAGAGTACTTCGTTTGATCGATTTGCTCTTTTTGTAAATCTTATTGTTTCCCCATGGACTCTTCCATTTGAATCTCCAAATCGTTGTTGTTGCTGAAAGCGATAGAGTACTTCGCTTGATCGATTTGCTCTTTTTGAAATCCTACTGTATCCCCATGGACACTTCAATTTTGAATCCTCCGAATCGTTGTTGTTGCTGAAAGCGATAGAGTACTTCGCTTGATCGATTTGCTCTTTTTGAAATCTTACTGTATCCCCGATAGATACTTCTATTTGAATCTCCGAATCGTTGTTGGTGCTGAAAGCGATAGAGTACTTCGTTTGATCGATTTGCTCTTTTTAAATCCTACTGTATCCCCATGGACTCTTCCATTTGAATCTCTGAATCGTTGTTGTTGCTGAAAGCGATATAGTACTTCGCTTAATCGATTTGCTCTTCTTGAAATCCTACTGCATCCCCATGGACACTTCTATTTGAATTTCCGAATCGTTGTTGTTGCTGAAAGCGACAGAGTACTTCGCTTGATCGATTTGCTCTTTTTGAAATCCTACTGGTTTGCCCATACATTACTTCATTTGAATCTCCGAAATTGGTTTGTTGGTGCTGAAAGCGATAGATTACTTGGTTTGATCCATTTGCTCTTTTTGAAATCCTACGTATCTCCATGGACTCTTCCATTTGAATCTCCGAATCGTTGTTGTTGCTGAAAGCGATAGAGTACTTCGCTTGATCGATTTGCTCTTTTTGAAATCCTACTGTATCCCCATGGACGCTTCCGTTTGAATCTCCGAATCGTTGTTGTTGCCGAAAGCGATAGTAGACTTCGCTTGATCGATTTGCTCTTTTTGAAATCCTACTGTATCCCCATAGACACTTCCATTTGAATCTCCGAATCGTTGTCGGTGCTGAAAGCGAAGATTACTTCGTTTGATCGATTGCTCTTTTTCTAAATCCTACTGTATCCCCATGGACTCTTCCATTTGAATCTCCGAATCGTTGTTGTTGCTGAAAGCGATAGAGTACTTCGCTTGATCGATTGCTCTTTTGAAATCCTACTGTATCCCATCGACGCTTTCCGTTTCAATCTCCTAAATCGTTGTTGTCCCGAAAGTGATAAAGTACTTATTCGCTTGATCGATTTGCTCTTTTTGAAATCCTACTGTATCCCCATAGACACTTCCATTTGAATCTCCGAATCGTTGTCGGTGCTGAAAGCGATAGATTACTTCGTTTGATCGATTTGCTCTTTTTGAAATCCTACTGTATCCCCATGGACTCTTCCATTTGAATCTCCGAATCGTTGTTGTTGCCGAAAGCGATAGAGTACTTCGCTTGATCGATTTGCTCTTTTTGAAATCCTACTGTATCCCCATGGACACTTCCGTTTGAATCTCCGAATCGTTGTTGTTGCTGAAAGCGATAGAGTACTTCGCTTGATCGATTTGCTCTTTTTGAAATCCAACTGTATCCCCATGGACACTTCCGTTTGAATCTCCGAATCGTTGTTGTTGCTGAAAGCGATAGAGTACTTCGCTTGATCGATTTGCTCTTTGTGAAATCCTACTGTATCCTCATGGACACTTCCATTTGAACTGTGCACGATTTCGAGATTTTCAATCTAACGCTAGAATTTGTGAAATCTGCGATCATAAATGTTGTCCAAAACGATAAGGTGGTTTATTCAGACGTATCTGTGACTATGATAGTCTCTCGATCGCAATCACTATACCGCTCGCTGCATACTCGTGCGTAGACCCACCGTCTAGTGTTTCTCAGAATAGACGTTAACTAAACCTTGTTTCAAACCTTGTTCCGACGCAATAATTTTTGATGTTTTTGGTTAGATATGTGCTGGTCCAAATCATTTTAATAACCCTCCTGAAAAACTAACCAATTAGTTCGATGAGAAATTTTGTACGTAAAACTTTGATAAATTGTGTACAAAAACTGTACAAAATATATGATAATACTCAGTCATATGTTATGTAGACGCGTCGGTAGCATTTAGAAGGCGATTTGAAGAGCACTGAATTTTGACAATTTTTATGTTTAGAATTTTCTGATTTAATTAGGAACAAAAAATCTCAGTGCGTGTCATAGCGATTTCAGGCATCCGTCATTCCGAAATTACACCTATTTCCGCCGGTTTATCATTGGGGCCTGATTTGAAGGAATGTAGGTAACAGTATTGGAACTATGGCGTTTCATATTTCAGGCGTTAGCTTAGTGTGACAGATGATCACGATTGATTTTCTAACTTGTTACGACAGGTGTTAAATATGTTCCCTCTAGAGACACAATCATTGTCAAAGAACATAATTTTATTTCGTTTTTGTAATTTTAATCTATCTTGACAGCGATTACTCCCAAAACTCGCAAAAGCAGTCTGACAGCTGTTTCCAAAGTGTCGGACAAAACTCTGCTTTGATTATCGAACACTGTTTATAGACGGTTGACCTCCGTATGGCTGCAATTTTGAGATAACCGGGTCTATGCTTAATATGTCCTTGCGATGCTCTAATGATTTCCCGCCCCGAATCTCACAAAACCTATATTTATTGGAAGCTTTGGGATTTTGGCCAAGTGAGACCACTATTATATTTTAAGATAAAGCTATATCAAAGACATAGAACCAACAACCGGGGTCTCCATACAGCATCGCTCATCCAGGGAGCGGCAACTTTTAGGTAGAACTCTTGTTAACGTAGAACTCTTGTTAAGGTAGAACTCTTGTTAAGGTAGAACTCTTGTTAAATTAGAACTCTTGTTAAGGTAGAACTCTTGTTAAGGTAGAACTCTTGTTAAGGTAGAACTCTTGTTAAGGTAGAGCTCTTGTTAAGGTAGAACTCTTGTTAAGGTAGAAATCTTGTTAAGGTAGAACTCTTGTTAAGGTAGAACTCTTGTTAAGGTGAACAAGTTACTTTGTACAGATATTTTGCCTGTAAACCAGGTTTGTTTTATTGTTTCAGCATTCCGTTTGTCGTTTCTTCTGTGGGACGCTGCAGGGATTTAAAAAATGTTAAATTTTGGTAACAAAAATTGCCATGAAAAGTGCCTTTTTTCTATTTATTTTGTACGCAGCTGCTTGGTATGATGTAAGAGGTCTCCGGGGTTCCGGAACTATGCGGCTTTGATATGCGCTGAACATGGCCGTTAAGCCACATAGTAACACAGTGCCATTTATTGCTGCTGCATCGTTATCTTTCCCGGACTTTTAAGGGTGCTGAAGAAGCTTAATTTTAATGTCTTATGCGTCATTTACCTTAACGTGTGGGCACCTATTGCCGAGTTTTGTCACAGAGTCAATTCCGACACGTAACAAAAAGGCACAGCCAAATCCGGTCCTCCATGCATAATATAAATAGCTTAGCCTGTACTAGCATGTTTGTATTAGTCGGCAGCGGCTATATCTCAGAGTTTGATAGCCGGGACGGACTACTGAAAAATATTTATTACATTCAGCTCAGCAGATTAATATTCAGCTCCAGTCCCAAAAAGGCAGGATTAGTAGTAATTACAGTAAGACGCATAAATGTAGGTAAATTAAATACGTAAATATCGCTATTATCAAAATTTTTGTTTAGGCGCCTTTCAAAAGTCAACCTAGTAGCTACGTAAAACACGCTCTTTCATACATGAAGATTATACTATCGTAACTGGAAGGATGCGTTACAACTAGTGAAGCTCACTTGCGAGCCAGAATTCGAGTGGTGAGAACAATCCCCCGAAGTCTGTTGTAGAAAGCACACACAAACAAAGCCTACACACAGTAGGCGGGTGCAGCATTATATAAACCGTGAGTGATGAGTCATCGATACGCCCGCCTCTTTTGATAGCCAACGTATGCAGTAGACAAAACATCATACAACGAGTACAAAAACAATGAACTAACAATTTAATAATTCAATAAAACCCTAAATTGACCGTGAAAAGAACGTTAAAGAATTCAAACCGACACTTGAGAAAAATCTCATTTTTCATAATAAGTATGAAGCAGAAGTGTGAAATATATTTGCCACACAATATTTTTGACACTCGCAATGAGCTTGTTGCCCAGAAACACCATATAAGACACTAAAAGCAACAAAAAACACACATTTAGGTGCATTTCCCACGACTTTTCACCAAATATGAAATTTGGCGCCAACTATAAGCTTATAAACTCCAGATTGGGAAGTAGTTGAAAAACTTGTTATATATCATTGGAAAGCTCTGGTAAAGCTACATGGAATATGTCTATTAGTATGCGGATTCCTCGTTTACTTAGAGAGAAAAGTCGCAAAAACTGGTGGGGTGCTCGAAAAATGGGCCAAAATGACGACATTTTGCCCCATAACTTTTCCCACGGGAAAAAAATTTAAAAATCGGGCTCCGTCACTACACCTAAATCGACCATTGCGGTTCAAATGAGCTATCTTGCATCAAAATCCGCCGAACTGTTATCGAGATCCAGGTGCGACAGACACACACAGACAGGACCTCCTCAACCCCCTTCAGAGCCAAAATTGAAAATTCTCGTTCCACTCGAATTCAAATATATATCACCATATATACCGCCAATTACATTTTTTTGTGATTCGTTTTTGTTGTCATATATTTCTGGTTTTTAGAGTAGATTCCGGCCTTGTGACAATTTCTCAGCCTCGGTTAACCATTAGCTAATATATTTGTAGTGTCTGGCGCGGCCTAAAAATGTCACACTGGCTAATCGCGGATAGCCAAGCTTGGCTTTATAGCAGCGGCAGACTGTGACTAAATCGGGCCCTGTCGCAAACAACTTAAGATAAATGATGCATTAAATTGTCATTGGGCTGCCACTGCCATAATGTCCATTTTGCGTCGCCGCACGTGCTACACACTACACCAAAATGACAATTATTGTTTTATGTTTGTTTTACCATTTTATCATCATTGCGGAAGCCAGTGTTAATCGACATATTTGCTTTATCTTAAGGTTGGTTTGAGTCAAACCCGCGGTATAGAATGAATTCTGGCTGAAGACGTTTTGTTTCAGACGATAATATTATGTTAGCTTTTATCTTTTATGTACATTTTGATTAACATTTGCAATAGAAGAACATTAAATTTGCAGTGCTGATTGTACTACTATATGAAAGTCAAAGCAGGACTTTTTTGTTCAGTGTAGAGTTTTTAGTATTTGTAACTTAAGGCGATGCAAGAATTGAATATGCAAGCGGCACTAATGCGCAAGGGCCGTGGAGGCGCTCCTCCACAAGTCGGTTCTTATGACGTACCAGAAACGTATACCGGCAACAACCGTCGGCAGTGCCGCCGCCAAGACGGACGTTTTCTGCCACCGACTAGCTACGGCGCTGCGCTGGAGTCAATCCGTGGATCCAAGCAGCTGACTCCCAGCCCCGTCGCAGCGCCACGACATTCGACACATCGCAGGGTATTGCCAACCATAACAACCGCAATGCATCATGACGCGCTACCGACTCCTGTCGAACAAGGCTCGGGCTCGTCTCAGAAGTCGTTAACACACGCTACTGGTTCGCGTCATATGACTAGCGCCGGCTATGCCTCAGACGAAGGATCCGAAGATGTATCAACTTCCATTGCGTCGACGATCACTACGACCGCCAGCGTTCCGCTCGCAGCAAAAAATCGGGACAAAGACGAAGTTGGATCGGCGAGTCGAGAGTACGAAAAGCGGCAGTAGTAGGTTAATTTTAGAAATTTTCTTAAATGTTTTATTACAAAAAAATAGTGCCATAACTATTACTGGGTGGTCTGATACTTTTTTAAAAGCGGCAGTAATAGGTTAATTTTAGGAATTTTCTTAAACGTTTTATTACAAACAAATAGTGCCATAACTATTATTGGGTGGTCTGATACTTTTTTAAAAGCATCAGTAGTAGGTTAATTTTAGAAATTTTCTTAAATGTTTTATTACAAACAAATAGTGCCATAACTATTACTGGGTGGTCTGATACTTTTTTAAAAGCGGCAGTAGTAGGTTAATTTTAGGAATTTTCTTAAATGTTTTATTACAAACAAATAGTGCCATAACTATTATTGGGTGGTCTGATACTTTTTTAAAAGCATCAGTAGTAGGTTAATTTTAGAAATTTTCTTAAATGTTTTATTACAAACAAATAGTGCCATAACTATTACTGGGTGGTCTGATACTTTTTTAAAAGCGGCAGTAGTAGGTTAATTTTAGGAATTTTCTTAAATGTTTTATTACAAACAAATAGTGCCATAACTATTATTGGGTGGTCTGATACTTTTTTAAAAGCATCAGTAGTAGGTTAATTTTAGAAATTTTCTTAAATGTTTTATTACAAACAAATAGTGCCATAACTATTATTGGGTGGTCTGATACTTTTTTAAAAGCGGCAGTAGTAGGTTAATTTTAGGAATTTTCTTAAATATTTTGTTACAAACAAATAGTGCCATAACTATTATTGGGTGGTCTGATACTTTTTTATTTTGCATATTTGTGTAAAGTTATTTGGTCTTTTATATATCGCTTTTTTGTGTTTGTCAAAGTTACATCAAACTGCAGCAATCATTTGAACAACTTCTATGACATTTGTGGAAGCCTATTATGTCCCGATTTTGCATCCGGTGAATTGACTCTCATGAAGGCTGAGAATTAACTTTTAAATATGAATGTAAAAAATACGCGAAGTTCGTGGTGTTTGTTTATGAACAAAAATACAAACATATGTTGCAACGGTTATTTAGAAACCAAATTGCTATGTTTGCTTTTGTGGACTGTGGTTTCATTCTGGTGTCCGGTTGTTGGCGATGCTTTACGGGTATTTACGCATGTTTAGCTCAGATCTCGCTTTAAACAATGTTTCTCTCCCTCGTACAATGAATTTCAGGCTTCTTGTCTATCGCATATCGAAAGCACGTTAACGTTCAGAGCCGTAATACACTCTTACTGGGGCTGCTCAGGATGTTTGTACAATCCCTGGCGCAGGAAAAGCTATCTATCGTAAATTTTCTTGTGTTCATTTTGGTATTACTAAACACTGACTACATCGATTATGTGAAAACGGGTGGGGGAGAACCCGATCTTGCGATTGTCCGTTCGTACGAATTCTTAAAGTCATAAAACGTGACGCAGCCAATTCACAAAAAAACTTCGAATTCAATTTGATATCCCTATCCTATTAGTAAACTCGGACTATATTGATTACGTGAGAACGGGTGGGTGAAAAAACCTGATCTTGCGAATTCTAAAAGTATAAATCGTAACCCAGCCTATTTACAAAAACTACTGCCCATTGATTGGTTCCGTAACAAGCTGTAAAATGCATTAAACTACGATTCCAGAGCAAGAATGATTTTAAGGTGTGACGCTTTTTATCAAGTTGTATTGAAGACAATTATTAGTTTGAGCTTAAATGATATGGTGCTTCGGACCAGATTCGGACTTGTGTGTTCTTCACTTACCCACTCGCCTTTTCCCACCGTTATCAAACCGGCTTTCCTATTTTATGATATATGGTTCTTCAAATTTATAACCGTGTCTGCTTCGCAGCTATTTCTTACACTCGTGATCATAGTCGTTTTACCACCGTATGCTGATACACTGGCCCGTATTTTGTTTTACAGTTAGTCAAGCTAGCAACTATATTGTAGCACTGAACGATTTTCGGTCAACAGTGACAACTCCTTGTGGACTCATCTTACTGTCATTCTTGTCTTGTTTTCTTATTTTTATTCGATCGCAATATATTTTATTTTAGTTGTCATTTTTGATGGAGGTCATATTAATCATCGTAAATTTGTATAACTTGTGGTATGTTTGCCTGCAATTTTGATACTATACGCTTAGTGTGTGATCTTGTGAAATGCTGCGAGAAGTTACAAATTCTATACATGAGTTTAACTAAGCTTTGGCCTTGTGAAGAGCTGAAATTTTACCAAAAAACCTTCTCGAAAGCTGTTCTTTCTGGCGTTACGTCACGTTCAATAGCGACTGTCGTACATTCGTGCTAATAAAAAGGTTTGGACGAGGACACAACCCCTGACTAACACCACTTTGAACCTAGAAGTGTCGAATCCCTTTTAGGCAACTTGTTTCGTAACCATTTTAGTGCTTTCGTAATTGATACAGAGCGAGTCAGCCTAAAATTTTTAACCAGCCCGTTATTTGAATCGTGTTGGCTGCGGTCATTTTCGTTAAGCACTTAGAGAGGGGCTACTTACCAGGCATAAACACATCGTGAGGCTCAGTGGAAAAATATTGTGTTCCTCCTGTATGTATTGTTTATCGCTATGCATGCACCACTGGATTAGTAAATGATCATTGTGTAAGCCAGTGCCGGAGCCGAAACATGTAAGTTTTAAGCGGAACCGGAATACGATCTGAATGATGAAATATTCCCACGCAGAGAATGACAGCTTTCAAGCTATTAAATCTTTAAACTTTAAAGCTTAAAAATTTAACTTTTGGCTTTAGTATTCTTGCTGGGAGAAAGCAGCCCGTATATTGGTTTATCAGTTCTTGTTTGTCGTTCGTTCGAATGTTGTCACTTGTCGAATACTATGCGAGGCATTTAAATGTCGGGGTATTGTATTGCTGTTATTCTTCTGTTTCCTAGAATCCCTTCCAGCCTCAGCCTTAAACGTCCCTTGTTCTTAGGCTTATGTGCCGGCTGGATGAGATTCTGGAGAACACCATTGTTATTCTGTGGGCGATGCTTTCAAATGTCGGGGTGCTGCGTTTTTTGTTGTTCTCCTGGAGTTTCCTAGAATTTCTTCCAGCCTCAGCATTAAGCATCCCTTACTCTATGGCTTAGGTACAGGCTGGATGAGATTCTAACAAACACCGTTTTTTTTGGTTTTGTGTGCGGGAACGGTTGCATATCGCTCATTGTGCGGTTCGGTCTGTCCATAATTGAGCTTTAACTGTTCACACTGCATCGACTTATAATGCAGTTTACGTTTGAATTTTGGGTTTTGTTTGGAAACTGAATGTGTGTTTAGTCGTTTGATCATAAGTTAAAAAGGAATGTATGTTGATATCTTCCGGAATACTTGAGGTTAGGAATACCATACAAGCTAGCGATTGTATTAAAAATTATTATTTGAAAAAGTATCAATTAAATTTGGGATCCATCATGTAATCATGTAGACCTTGACTTTTATATGATTTTTCGATGCAAAAATAGCAATAGGACAAAAAAACTGGCAGATATCAATGATTTCATGAGAACGACATTTAGGTCGTTGATAGATGCGGAGCCAACCGCGGGCCTGGCAAAACTGACACGGGACGCTCAAAATTTGATACGAATTTCAGCCACGACATTGTTTTTGAATTTGTCATACTCTGCATTGTATGCTATGGAAGGCGTAATAATATTAATAATAATAACGGATTTATAATGCTCCAATGTCATTGAAAATGTTACAAAGGCACATAAGCGAAAACAGGGCATAACACAAGTAAGATTAATAGCATATCATATTGTATCATCTATTCCAGAAAATAGGAAAGTTTTCAGTCGAGATTTAAACTTTGCAATTGTAATACTAGGATCACGCAGGCTTGATGGCAGATTATTCCATGCAAGTGGTGCAACGGAGCGTATTGTACGTTTATTGATATTTCATACTAGTTGTACTGACAGGTCGTAAAAATTAAACTCCACCTGCCAACTTAAATAGCACTAATATAAAATCCCAACTTTTATTCCTTGAAGTTGTCCGAATCACCATTCAAAAACTGCGACCAACTTGCGATATGAGACCGATGATAAATTCTATTACGCCGACCGTGTCAGTGAAAGATGTCTGCAATGTCTTCAGCGTTAGAGAAGGTGTTAAGCTTACGTAATCCTATACATTAGCTATTACATTACATCGTATTAGAGCAAAATACCAGATGGCGTTATGGTAATAGAGTTAATGACGTTGAATTAGCTGACAGAAATTTGTTTTGTAAGCAAAGTTGTGCTGTTCCCAACTTATATATAGAGTAATCGAGTGGTCACTATGCATTTATCAGCCGCAGTAGTTCCTCTGTTAGCATTTTTCATGTTTTTGTTCATTGTGGCTAATCGTGTGAAGCTAAACTTTTCGTAGCACATGTTTCTTTGCAATTAAGCATACATTTTCCAAATTAGTAGAGTTTTAAACACTATAAACTTCTGTGACACATTTTTCGTGATAAAAACATAACTTAGTCTATATTAATTGTTCAGCTGAAGCTCGATTTCTTACAGGCAAAATTGTTTGATATTAAAATTGTATTTTTCAAATATCTTTTCAATGCTCAGTGTTGCGGTCATGTCTCCGATTAAACCCCAGCCTGAAAATGATCAGTTTTGAAGCTTCAGCGAAAATTTTGGTACTGTTCGTCTTCGCTCGAGGAAAGGATTCAGAAAATATTTATTTATTTATTGCAAACTTTTTTAGACTTTTTGTGTTACCCAACAGTAGCCTAAGCTTAAGTCATTAACCTATGAAACGATTTGGCTGATTTGTGCGCTATTCGACTCAGCCACTCAATGTCGTTAGAATGGTATATAAAATTATTCATTTATCTACCAAAACATTTTTCGAAAATTTTGTGTACTATTTTCGAAGGTAATTGGTAACCCATAAAAATAGAAAATATTTTTGCCATAACCATGATCGAAATGGTCATTTCTTAGTTGAAGTTTCTTACGTTCTTAGTTTTAGTTAGAAGTTCTTAGTTTCTCATTGTCGAGTTGAATCGAATTGTATCAAAAACGACTATTTTCGGACTGCGGTGATGGTATACCCGAAAATAACCTAACCATACATGCTCATAGGGGACAAGGGAATTTTCCCCACTGAGGCTCGGACCCTCTCTCCATCGCGCACCTAAAGCACGCGGAAACATTTGATAACAATAGGCAAAGTTCTGACTAAAATGGACAAAAATAGGGCGAACATGGGGAAAATTAGCAAAGTGTAGGGGAAAATTGATAAAATAAGTGCCAAAAATTAAAAAATTTGTCTCCCCACCGACAGCCTTCTCCCACTCTGGCGAGGACCTGCTTCCGTCGCACCCGCTATCAATCTGCGACTTCGGATCTGTTTCCGTCGCACCCGCTATCCTCCTGCGACTTCGGATTTGTTCCCGTCGCACCGGCTATCCCCCTGCGACTTCGAACGTATTTCCGTCGCACCCGCTATCTTCCTGTGACTTCGAACCTATTTCCGTCGCACCGGCTATCCTCCTACGGCTTCGGAACTGTTTCCGTCGCACCCGTTATCCCCCTGCGACATCGGACCTGTTTAAGTCGCACCCGCTATCCCCCTGCGACTTCGGACCTATTTCCGTCGCATCCGCTACCCCTCGCGATTTCGGACCTGTTTCCGTCGCACCTGCTATCCCCCTGCGACTTCGAACCTGTTTCCGTCGCACCCGCTATGCTCCTGTGACTTCGGACATGTTTCCGTCGCACCCGCTATCCCCCTGCGACTTCGGACCTGTTTCCGTCGCACCCGCTATCCCCTGCGACTTCGGACCTGTTTCCATCGCACCCGCTATCCCCTGCGACTTCGGACCTATTTCCGTCGCACCCGCTATCCCCCTGCTACTTCGGACCTGTTTCAGTCGCACCCGCTATCTCCCTGCGACTTCGGACCTGTTTCCATCGCACCCGCTATCCCCCTGCGACTTCGGACGTGTTTCCGTCCACCCGCTATTCCCCTGCGACTTCGGACCTGTTTCCGTTGCACCCGATGTCCCCCTGCGACTTCGGAACTGTTTCAGTCGCACCCGCTATCCGTCTGCGACTTCGGACCTGTTCCCGTCGCACCCGCTATCCGTCTGCGACTTCGGACCTGTTCCCGTCGCACCCGCTATCCGTCTGCGACTTCGGACCTGTTTCCGTCGCACCCGCTATCCCCCTGCGACTCCGGACCTGTTTCCGTCGCACCCGCTGTCCCCCTGCGACTTCGGACCTGTTTCAGTCGCACCCGCTATCCCCCTGCGACTTCGGACCTGTTCCCGTCGCACCCGCTATCCCACTGCGACTTCGGACCTGTTCCCGTCGCACCCGCTATCCCCCTGTGACTTCGGACCTGTTTCAGTCGCACCCGCTATCCCCCTGCGACTTCGGACCTGTTTCCGTCGCACCCTCTGTCCCTCTACGACTTCGGACCTGTTTCAGTCGCACCCGCTATCCCCCTGCTACTTCGGACCTGTTTCCGTCACACCCGCTATTCCCCTGTGACTTCGGACCTGTTTCCGTCGCACCCGATGTCCCCCTGCAACTTCGGACCTGTTTCAGTCGCACCCGCTATCCCCCTGCGACTTCGGACCTGTTTCCGTCGCACCCGCTCTCCCCCTGCGACTTCGGACCTGTTTCAGTCGCACCCGCTATCCCCCTGCGACTTCGGACCTGTTTCAGTCGCACCCGCTATCCCCCTGCGACTTCGGACCTGTTTCCGTCGCACCCGCTGTCCCCCTGCGACTTCGGACCTGTTTCAGTCGCACCCGCTGTCCCCCTGCGACTTCGGACCTGTTTCAGCCGCACCCGCTATCCTCCTGCGACTTCGGACCTGTTCCCGTCGCACCCGCTATCCCCCTGCGACTTCGGACCTGTTTTCGTCACACCCGCTATTCCCCTGCGACTCCGGACCTCTCCTGTCTATCACCTAACATTGATAGTGTATACTATTAATATAAGGCATGTGCTACGTATAAAACTACATGCTTGCAATAACTATTAAATAGTTAATATTTCATCATTTCTCTTAATCTATAGGATCACATAACTTTTTTCTGGAAAGCAAAAGAATGGCGCTGGCTGAGTTATAAAAGGGAAACCTAGTTTTTCAAAGCAGAAATTCAGCTCAATTTCAGCAGTATTTTGCTCCCAAAAATTATCTAAAGTTTAAAGGATATCTCTTTAGTAATTCGTATAATTTTTACATTTTTATAGGTATTTTCGACATAACTCCAAATAATGTGTTAACTAATTTTAATATTGAAGTTTTATAAATCAATCTCCGCAGAGTAGGCAAACGGTTTTCTAAGAACCATCTATGAAAACGAATGTTTACATAAAACTCGTACAGAATTTTATATTTAAATTTTTTTAATATTGTAAAATTTTGTAATATATTGTATGTAATATTTAACAATTTTTAACCCACAAAAACGAAACTGAACTTAGAAATACATTTCGCTCTTACTTTGTGAGGACATAAATTTCCCACAATAATAATAATAATAATAATAATAATAATAATTATAAATAATAGTAATTGATATTATAAATATTATATTGCAGTTTTACATTTGTTGTGCACTTTTGACTTGTTAATTTATAGTTTGTCTGTTTCTTTATCCTTTTTTTAAACCTAAACATCATAAGCAACTATTTTGAATGTATTTTTAGCTTTTTGGTAACGTGTGTGTTCATCGTCATTCATACACACCCCACTTTTCTACCCAAACAACCTAACAATATCTGAATGTAATTATTGTTGACGAATCGGGCGTTTCGCTTATCGTAACGTTTTCAGCTTGAAAATATTGCCGCAACACTTTTCCAGTCATTTTGTCTTAATATAACTATATATCGTAGCTGTCTTCTCTCTCTCTCTCTCAAGTAATATTTGTATTTTAAAATTTTCTGTATATATACATTTTCTACACACATTCCTTGTCGAAATTGTATTAAGGAGCTTGAAAATTTTAACACAATTAATATTTACGATATTTAGCGACTTTGGCGTTTTAATTTGTGCCAGTCCGTTGCAATTACTGATTTTTACACAAGTGCCAGCATGAACTTTTCTCGAAAAATGAAACCTCTGGTATTTTATAGCCTATGAATTGATTTGTACTTTGAACGTTTTCAGTTAATGAAGCAATATATAACCAACAAATCCACAAACCAGTTTTGGCGAAATCATACGATTAGCGCAATTTTTTTAAACTGGCTCGTTGTAGATAATTATCTTGCTTTAAATGACCTGATTTATCCAAATACCTTTGGTGTTGGAATTTTGAATAAAGCCGGGGTGGCTTTCTCGACTCAAACAATTGCTATTTGAAAGTTATTTTAGAATATGTCGCATCACATTGAAACGACCAGAAATTATAGCAAAATATTTTGCTGGGAAAATCTGGTTACATAGGTGTCCATAGGTAGTGGGGGTTAGCTATGAGGGTTGAACCTCCCTCAAGTTATATTTACCCTGTGCTTCCGAAGGACTGTGCGCTGGAAACTTTTGAGAAAATTAACCAAAATTGGGGAAAATTGGAGCAAATTAGGAAAAATTAACTAAATTTTAGCAAAAAGTGAAAAACTTGGTAAAAATTGAGGAAAATTTATGCGAAATTGTTAAACATTATGAGTTCCTAAAAATTTCAAAAATCCGCCACCCTGCCGAACCGTCTACCTCCGCGCAGCAGACTGAGATTGTGGGCCTATATAATCTAGTAGCATATGGCAGTTGCTCGTGACCCGTTTTGAAAATATGGCGGAAAGCAAATTATAAAATGACGACTACCATTATTATCAGGTACTCTCAGATTCGGAAGTGGGGCGGTCTGACTTGAAGGGCCAAGTCCTTCGTATCGGAGGGGATGTGGCAATTTCAACTCCCCGCCGGATGTGAGTGATGTCAGGTGGAGCGGGATGTTACAGTTTCAGTTGCCACAAGGATATGCGTAAGCCGACTTGGAGCTCATTAACGGTGACATTAACGTAAAAGATGAATAATTGTAAGTGAAAAACGTATTGCGGCCATGGAAATCCTTTGTGAACCCTTGCCCGCAGAAATTTTAAACTGGCTGGATTCTTGACCTCACATACCACGTTCGGCCTATTTCCACACAGCTTTTTTTCACAACGGCAGTTGCAACGAACACCAGCAGTTGCTATGTATTTAGACTAAAAAATTAAACATAGCAAACTCTGCCGGTGTTGTGGTATTTCTGGTCTCCGATATTAGCTTTAGCTTAGCAACGGAAAATATTCAGTGAGACATCTGCAAACATATACTGCAAAATAGCATATTTAGCACCTCAATTGTTTAGATTGGCTGTGAATTCTAGACAAATAATAAATAAGATCCTTTCAAAACCTGGTTGGCTTAAAGATACGATAACTGAATATTTTTGTTAAATATTTTCAAAGGCAAATGATCGCTCTGGGTCTTGTGGTTTAACTTAGAGCGAACCTTGCCTTTCCTCAGTAAATGATGGCTGAAAATTTAGATTGTTCTCACTCGGATTGATCTCAAAAAGTCTGAAAATATACAGGAAAAGAGTGGAGATGTATTAGGAATGGTAGTTTTTTGTTATAAATTTCGTGTTGCGTGTTTATTCCGACAAAGATTTGTTTGGAGTCATGATCAGTTTAGTTTAAAAATCAGCTACTAGAGTTGAGAAAGCAAAATATTGATATCTACAGTTTACGTCAGTTCTGTCTACGATCGCTCGTAGTGCTGGTGTGCTGCGTAATAAGACTTGGGGCTGGGCGGAACATGATTTTTTGCCGTTTCCTATTCGGGATACTCTCAATTCTCGAAGAATTGTGGCATCAAAATGGTAGTATGTTGAGTTTGAATGTTGGCCGCTGTAACAAATTTGTGCTGTTATTTGTAATTTCTGCCGCAAACAATATAAGTACATGGCTTAGGTATAAACGGATGTATACTAAGAATTTTATACACTAAAATTAACATTGTCTCTTCAAAATTGAGTTTTTTCTACCTGGGATATAACTGAAAAGACTATAATTAACAATATATATATATATATATATATATATATATATATATATATATATATATAATATATATATATATAAGTCTTTTCAGATATAATCCAGCCTGAGAATGCTTAAATTTAAAGATGTGCTGCTGTTAATTTTAGCATATACCATTCGACTTAGTCCATCGACGTGACGCACTAACTTTGCCCTGTTAGCCCCGAACAGGATTCGTTTTATTTACACAATGTTCAGTTTGCATATTTGGCCTCGAACATAATTTTAGCATATACCATTCGACTTAGTCCATCGACGTGACGCACTAACTTTGCCCTGTTAGCCCCGAACAGGATTCGTTTTATTTACACAATGTTCAGTTTGCATATTTGGCCTCGAACATAATTTTAGCATATACCATTCGACTTAGTCCATCGACGTGACGCACTAACTTTGCCCTGTTAGCCCCGAACAGGATTCGTTTTATTTATACGATGTTCAGTTTGCATATTTGGCCTCGAACATAATTTTAGCATATACCATTCGACTTAGTCCATCGACGTGACGCACTAACTTTGCCCCTGTTAGCCCCGAACAGGATTGTTTTATTTATACGATGTTCAGTTTGCATATTCGGCCTCGAACATAATTTTAGCATATACCATTCGACTTAGTCCATCGACGTGACGCACTAACTTTGCCCTGTTAGCCCCGAACAGGATTCGTTTTATTTATACGATGTTCAGTTTGCATATTTGGCCTCGAACATAATTTTAGCATATACCATTCGACTTAGTCCATCGACGTGACGCACTAACTTTGCCCTGTTAGCCCCGAACAGGATTCGTTTTATTTATACGATGTTCAGTTTGCATATTTGGCCTCGAACATAATTTTAGCATATACCATTCGACTTAGTCCATCGACGTGACGCACTAACTTTGCCCTGTTAGCCCCGAACAGGATTCGTTTTATTTATACGATGTTCAGTTTGCATATTTGGCCTCGAACATAATTTTAGCATATACCATTCCACTTAGCCCATCGACGTGACTCATCAACTTTGCCCTGTTAGCCCCGAACAGGATTCGTTTTATTTATACGATGTTCAGTTTGCATATTTGGCCTCGAACATAATTTTAGCATATACCATTCCACTTAGCCCATCGACGTGACTCATCAACTTTGCCCTGTTAGCCCCGAACAGGATTCGTTTTATTTATACGATGTTCAGTTTGCATATTTGTCGGTATTCTAGTCTATCCTTTATCGATATCTTTTTTCTGTGATATTTGTTCAATACTATACAACACAATTACTGCTTGCGTTGGGCTATTTTTGTAAACTTATTGTAAATGTTTATATATATGGGCGGCGATTCCGGGGGGGGGTTTGAAGGGTTCCATCCCCATCAATATCCGGATATAAGAACTACAGAAAATTATGCTCATCCCCCAGACTATTTAGTAGGGATCGCCGTCCCTTTTATATATGTACAATGTACAATATTAAGATATATAATAGTTGAAATGAGCTCAGGTCAACGTTTTCCAAGTTTATTTAGATTTATTTTGGCGTAGGTCGTAATGTATCCTGACTTGAATATGCAGTTAAAACGGGTATTGCAGCCCAACAAAATGTTTCAGTTGTTTACCGTTGTAAAATTTTTTTTACAAAACTTCATTTGAATCTAGTGTATATACCATCGAACTGTGGGCGGGCTCGATAGTGGGGCACGCACAAACAGGGGACTGCCCCCGATTCAATCGGTTCAATTTCGCCGTAATTTTGTCAAACAAATTTTGGGGTTGAACAAATTTTTCTGGAGAGGGAATGAACCGTCTCCACCAAATTTTGAAATGTGACTCCGAATCTGTTAACGTTATTAAAGCATCGTACTCCAACCATGACAACGGAACACTAGCAAGACGAGGTCCTGGGCCTGCGCCTGCCTGCTATCATGTGATACTAAAAGGCTTCATCAACAGTTAATTTGTTTTAAGCGATTTAAAACTGGATCCTGTATTGTCGTTTTGTGCCAAATTCAGCCCAAAATTTCATTCAATCCGTATTATAAAATCACCACGAGCTGAGTTGTCAACTACGATTGTATCTGACGTAACATATAAAGTACACAGCAATATAGATCAGAACGCGAACGTTAAAAATATATTTAAACCGACTAATCGGTCGCAGTAAATTTAAACCGTCGTGCTAAATAGCAGGGTAAGCTAAATGCCTACTGGTTTTCTACAAAGAAGTTAAAAATGAAGCCGTACTCTTATTTTAGTATGCTACAAATATTACCCTACCTGCGAGTAATAAACCCTGCCTGTAGGTAAATAATTACTTGCAAATGGGACAAACATACCCGTAGGTAAAAAATTACCTGCATATATGACAAAATTACCTGCAGATAAATTTTAAATTAGCTGCAGGCAGGTAATCTGAAATTACTCTGAGGTAAATTAGCCTACCTCTGGGTTGCCTATCACCGTTTATAGAATACTATAAGCTGCGGGTAGGAATAATTGCAAGTGACAGCATGATAAATTTACTCGCAGGAAGGTCAAAATTTCCCTGCGGGTAGCGGCTACCCTCATTTAAGGATACGGGTCCAGAATATAACAGCTTGAACAAAAACCAACAGTTGAGCTAATAGCTGAATCATGGTGGATGTCTTATAGCGTACTGATTCTTGGCTCGAGCCTCTGTGTGCCCTTGCCATTTTTCATTATTCTCTCAACAGTTTACGCCACACAAACCAAGAAAGTGAGAAACATTATCGTATGTGAAACTTTTCAAAGACAAAAGTTCTTGCCGCAGAAGGCCCATATGCCATACTTAACAACGAGTTTGGAATTCTGCGGCTGGTATAAGTCGCTAACAGTATAAACTGCTGTGACTATTTTCTCTTAAAAAAATTAAAATCAAATTCGCTCGGTAGGTTTTACAAGAAAATTACCTTCATATAGCTAGCTTGGTATATTTGTTACAAAATAAAGTAAAAAATATGTTCAAATGGCTATGGGTTTAATGTTGGGATATTCCCGAGCTTAAATCTTTTGTACCACCAAAATCATATACTGTGAGGACGTTACCGTTTTGAAATATTTTGTATTACTCCCAACTAGTGTTGGTCTTTAATCCACTAAGTTCGTGAAAAATATGCACAATTTTTGTACCAAATCCGCAGATTTATAGGAAAAAAAGCATAACCTAATATGCTATTTTGCCCAAAGATATGGAGACCTAGTTGTGCCTACTTTTAGCTATGTCCACGCTGTAGTTGGCCACGCGGACGGTTAAAATCAATTTCTTCTCGTTTCTGGCGCTATAATCTTGTGGCGACTAGTATAATGGTAATTTATTACATAGCTAGGCATAAAGGTTCAATTTTGGGCTTCGGATTCAATTCAATTTATTTTTGTTTATTCTTTTTCTATTATCATTAAAATCCACCAGAGTTTAGGGTAGATTGTAATTCGGCTACCTACGCGCTTAATAGTATTAAGATTTTATGACAGAATTTTGTGAAAGAATATGGTGGCGAGTCTATTTTAAGTACATAATATTTTAATGTTATGTGAAAGGATATGGTATTGGTATTTTAAAGAAACATTTATATTTCTGTTGCACACATTTTTCCGCGTGACCACTAATAAATAACATATTGCAAGGATAAGTGCCTGTTGCGTAGTTTCCTATATGTCAGCGCGGTTTTTGGAACGTCGTTATTGTAATTGGCGAATCCTGTTTTGGGAACGTTCAGTGCCTGGCAATGATAATTAATAATAACAATAGCACAGCTTTGAAATCATTCATGTATATAATATGCGGAATGGTCAATTTAAAAAGTTTAATAAAATTTCAAGATTCATTTTGTTGCATCTGAAGCCCTAAATTTTGATAACTTGAGTCATGACTGAACGATTGGCGACCAAAATCAGACCAAGGCGTGTTCTCGGTGGGTTTCGTGAGACAACTGCAACGGACGTAGACTTTTGAGAAATTGAGTCCTGAGTCAACGACTTGCGACCAAAATCAGACTAAGGCCGGCTCTCGGTGGGTTTTGTCAGACAACTGCAACGGATGTAGAATTTTCAGAACTTGAGTCATGAGTCAACGACTGGCGACCAAAATCAGACTAAGTCGTGTTCTCGGTGGGTTTCGTGAGACAACTGCAACGGATGCAGAATTGAGCTGAATACCGAATTATGGAATTGTCTTTGGATGCTAACACGTATTTCTTGCAAAGTTTTCTTTGGGTTTTCTAAATGTGATTGTTTCATATGTATTTTTGTTTCTTATAATTTACATTGATATATTTATATCTGTAATGTTTCTTATTTCTTCACATATTTATGCACTTATTACACACTTTGAAGTTTTTATTTGTGCGAAAATATTTTTTTATTCTTTTAATTAAATATTGCTAAACTTTTACACGCTTTGTGTGTGGTGTTTGTTGGTTTTTGAGCGTATCGTTGTGTTGTCACTGCTGCTGGTGCTTCAGTTTTTGATGGGTATTTATCTTATAATTTCTAAATATCGTTTGCTAATTCAGTCATTAAGTGAAACTCATTTGAAAAATTAGAGCACTCAATTGCATGGAATGCATTGTGTTATATAAACAAACATTTAAGGCATTGAATCGTTGTTTTATGTGGCATTCTTTTCTTATCGATACTGGTACATATGTAGACATGTTAACTGGTTGAAATTTCAGAAAAAGTATGTGTTTTAGGTTAGCTTCGGTTTGCCTTAAACGTTGAAACGGAACTAATGTGAACGCCGTGAATGTAATTTGTAAGGGTACAATGTTTCTAATAGATAAATGGCGTGTTCGTATGCGCTGCATCAGTATTATACATCGGAACAACAGAGCTGTGAAACAAAATGTAAAGCTATATCTCCACGGATAGCAAACCAACGCATCAATTAAGAGTTTAAATGAAATCCTTATATATAGACCCATTTGAACGCCCCGAAAGCTGTAAGACTATACGGAAAATATGATTGACCGACCGCAAACCCATTGACTTCCGTTTAAAAGGTATAGGAAAGTCAAGTTTGGAGTGTAGACAGAAATACCCTGACGTTCAACAAACGGAAAAACCAGTATGAAGGATTCCAATCGTGTGAAAGCGGTACATCACTAACTAACTAAAAACAAGATATATTCAAAATATCCGGCTGGTCGGGTCGAAATTCTTAAAACCACTGAAATTGGAATCTTACGGCATGCTGAACCATATATAACACAACCACCGTCGTCTGTTTGCCAAAAGTCTACATAAACTATCACAGATGCAGGCTGTATTTTGTAAATCAGATTCGTCGACTTTAAAATAGCAGAAACCATTGTCTGAAATCCTAAAATAAATCCATGCCGGTAAATAATCCAAATTGAAATAAATAAATCCAAATAAACCCATCATCGTTTTCCGAGCGTATTGTCTATAAAAGGATACGTAATGTAAAGGTAAAAAAACCCATAATAACATAGACAAATTTCAAATGTCCAAATTTGTGGCAAACACTTGACGACATAGATTAAGATTCACACCGGCCAGGGAACGGTCCTACATAAAAGTTCATAGGGTTAGCGGTAGATTCCGACGAGCTCAATCCGTTTTTCGATGTAACGCTTATTGAAATATGATCCGCGAAACAATCGCGGCAGTACAGCCACATGTGGCGAAGAACCAGTATTAAAACCTAGTTTGTAGTGCCAATTTTGGCCCGGAAGTAAACGTCACATCGTCAAGGACTTTGAAACAAAAAGTCAAGCTGAAATCCATCTATTCATAGATAAGCTATTACCAACTACCGTTGGGCCTTAGTGCACTAAATTCTCCAGTATTCACCGTATTTGTATTAAACCTACCTTCATTGAGAAGGATAGCCCATAACAGTATTTTATAGTAAACATATAGCTTCCTAGTGTGCATTTATACCATAGGCGTAGCGTGACTTCCAAAAGTGGGGGTACGGGTGATACATATCAGAGGCTAACTCGTCAACCGCGGGAATTTTAAAGTAGCTGAATGTTAAATGTAGCATGAAAAAATAAATGTACCTTTATTAAAAAGCATTCTTCGATGGCTTTTCTGCGAGAAAATATTAATCATATTTTCAATGTTTTCGGTCTTCTGCAAATTCTCGGTAGCCTGCGATTCAATGTTCAGCAGTGCAAGATTGCTAAGTCGTAGTTGACCCATAGTTGCGCGCAAATAAGATTTCAATCGTCGGAGCGTCGAACGGTATGGTCCGTACACTGAAGATACCGCTTTGGGGCCATGAGCTGGATCTCGAGCGTTTGAGCTTGGCACAGCGATGTTAAGACGAATCAAGAGCGGTCGGCTGGTTATCCGTGGCGCTGATAACAGGATCACTGGTGGACGATTCGTCGCTTTCCGCCGAAGCAGAAGGGAGTATGATTCAATATCGGCAGTACGCGGCCGCTTAGTTACAAACCGATCCATGAGGTACTAAGTCGGTAATTCCAAGAAATAATCGTGAACAGGACAAGTTTTATAGAAGTAATGTTAATAATTCAATACTGATTTACCAATACTGAATACACTAATAATTACTGAAACAGTATTGCAAAATGTAGTATTAATTCGGCTCGTGCAGTAAAATTTCACGTCTGGAATTCGGTCTGGTGGATGTGGTTTTTTCAAATGTCTGAAAAAAGTGGGAGGCACGAAACCCCGTGCCCCGCCTGACGCTACGCCACTGCTTTTTACTACTTTTGGCTGTGTCCAATTTCCATTTGTTTCTGAAACATATTTCATGGGGGTTAATGTATTTCGGCAGACCTACTATGCTGCGGAAACATTACGTGAATTGTCATTTCACGATCTAAAAATCGATGATAGAGCATGATGTCGCTATTTTAGCTTATATTCTTGTGAAATTGGCAAATGTACGCGCACACGAATTCGTGTCGTATGTAACTCAGTCGGGTTCAGAAAGCTGGAAATACTGACGGCGGCCGTGTGCGACAAACGCCCAATGAGCGGCACCCGCCTGCGCCCCCTTAGCTACACCCCTGTCAGTACATAGGAACTCGCAGAACGAGGCGTGTCTGTATGAATTACAGCGGCAGTCAATTTTTTTACGATTTTTCTTCCTACCTTCCTCAGCTGAAACTCTGCTCGCTTCGGTTGCTCCGTTTCAATAATATATACATAGTAAGCTAAACGTCATAAATATATATACAAAATTTGCATTTGTGTAGCGAGAATTTCAGAACGTTATGCATCATTTACCTTAAGCTGTGTGCAGTAGGGCCTGATTTAGTCACAGTCTGACGATTCTGTGAAGCCATGCTTAAGATTAGCCAGTGTGACATTTTTGGACCGAGCCAGACCCTACAAATATATTCAGCTTATAGTAAAGCGAGGCTGATAAGTTGTCACAAGGGCCGGAATTGGCTCTAAAAGTAAGAAATATATGATGACAACAGAAAATCACGAAGAAATGGGAATTGGTGATACATATGATGGTCATATATTCGTAAAACATCCTTCCAGTTACAATTGCATCATTTGTTTGAATAAAAGAGCGTGTTTTATATAGGTACTAGGTTGGCTTATAAAAGGCGCTTAAACAAAAATTTTGAAAATAGCGATATTTATGTATTTATTTTACCTGCATCTATGCGTCTTGTGTTAATTACTACTAATATTGCCTTTTTGGGCTTAGATCGAAATATTTTCCCTTTAACACAATATGCTAAACTGAATGTAATAAATATTTTTCAATACTCTGCCCCGGCTATCAAACCCTGAGACATCGCCGCTCCCGGCTCGTACAAACATACTAGCATAGATTAGCTATTTATTTCATTTATGAAGGGCCGGATGTGACTGTGCCTTTTTGTTACGAGCCGGAATTGGCTCTGTTACAGAATCCTGATCTAGGTGCACAAATTTTAGGATAGACGATGCATTATAAGTTTTTGCACACTCGACTGCAGGATAGTAGTGTTGGATAAATGTTTAGCGAAGCGAGTTTAAGTTAGGAGAACGGTATCGTGGCAGTTTGTATCTATCAATTGTTAATATTGACGTCACAATGGCTGTTTGGGCCATTTTTTTGAAGATTGTTGCCATTCTAAATGTTCTGTTCACACTCCTGCGTATCACCAACAAACGGTTGACAAACGTGAACAACGGTAAGATCGTGCTGTAGATGGAAGCAGTGGGACGTCCATCGTTAGGTTCAATTTCTGTAATCGAAGCTGATTAGTCTAGTGTTGCTATTGTCTGGCATAGTACAAAATATGACGTAGAGTCCGAGAAAAGTTGAAAATAACGTCACAGCTTGGGACTAGATTGTGACAAAACGGTGCAATAAAACAGAAAAATACGATAGGACATAGGTAGATATATGTATGCGGTATTAAAGAATTAAGATGTCTTCTAATCATGACATCCACGGCTGAAAGTAGTAACCGATCGAAATTTGTTTCTTAGCAGGTAGTACTCTCAAAGTTAGGATTCACCAAGTTAAGTACCATTTGACTGACAATTATCCATACAAGTGCATTTAAGCACTTGTGTGGATAATTGTCAGTTTTTTACCCAGGAATTAGATTATTGGGTTTTGCAGTAGTGTTGATGAAACATTGTGTGTTCGCATTTTAAAGTCATCAGTATTTTATTACAACAATATATTGTTGGTCCTGGTACTTAAGTGTCCTGCGGATCTCCAGACATGAGGCGATCGGTGGCTAACAACGTGCTTATCATCAATTTTATGCGTCGATCGGTACATCTGTTTGACACGTTTGGTGTAGGGGCAAAGCTAATCTGTGGCTGCAATGCAAAAGCTTATTCACACTGGTTTTTTTACAATTCTTTCATTAATACTACTGATAAATACGATATGTACGCAAAAGCTTATTCACACTGGTTTTTTTACAATTCTTTCATTAATACTACTGATAAATGCGATATGTACTATAAAGACGGAACAGCAGAGGGGGTAGTTGCCATTTTGTTAATTCAAAATGATTGAAGTGCTTGCGTTATAAATGTTCCACATAAATGTAGATCTCAGAAAATAACTTCACTTTATTTAGGATTTAGAGTAGTGTGCCTTTAAAGGCCGCAAGCCCACCTCTACCGCTGACAAAAACTAGTCAATGAGCTGTCGACTCTTGAAATTCGCACGCAGCTTCCAATATACTCAATGCGTTTTTCGTGACCATACTTACTGAAACTGGTTTTGGGATCTT
>JASANE010022778.1:0-19605 GCA_030248225.1 Trileptium ribeirensis | reverse complement strand
GCCATTGAAAAGGAGGTCTAGACCTGCCAGCTACGCCCTTGATAATGCGGCAATATGTTAGCACCAAACTAAAAACTATTATTTACAGTAATGCCGTACAATTTCGCAGGACCCGTTTTTCAGGGAGTAGTCGAAAATCTGGTTGGTCGAAACTAATTTTCCGGTTGGGGCTCCGGTAAAAAGCAAATTTTGGTTTAAAAATTTTATTTAAATTTTTCCACATTTTTGATCCAGTTGTGGTACAAACACACATTTTTATATTTGAACGGTCAATTTTCTTTCTCACCATACAAAACAATATTTTTACTTCAACAAATTTTCCGTTTAAAACATATGCTGGAAACATGGTTTCAGTAAGATACATTATTTTAACACTGTAGGAATTGATTATCTGAAGCTTATATTAACAAAGCAACGCCACGTGATGCTTGTGGCAGTTTTAGTCATTCAGGATGCTCTGTAATGCTCAGGTTGAACCTCTTCAGCCCAATACGCATAACCAATTATACATTGCTTGGAAATATTTAAGCCTCAAATTTGAACGTGGTAACACACTATAAGCAAATCTGAGTATTTTACATTATTACGAATTTATCTAACAAATTGCCTCAAATATAAGTCATCCAATATAATTTCCTTAATTTAAGCAGATTACCATCTCTGAAACACAGCCAGGAACTGCGTTCATGCCAAAGAACTGTTTTTATTCTTAAATGTGTGGATTAATATGGTAGATTGTCTCAGTTAGCAAATCTGTTCAGAAAGTAGAAGCTTGAATAATTTTCTTTCAGAATCGGACAAACCGATAATTTCCGGTTTCCTGTTGAGTTATTAGACATATTAAAACCGTATATGTAGTAACTCTAGGCGAAAAGACATGGCCTGAACTTATTTGGACTACACTCCATTCGTGGCGTACACACTCAGTGTCCGTACAGATGCATTAAGACATCTGAATGGCGGTCGCGCACCGCTATACGCGACGCACATCTTCTCAATACACAAACAAACAGTTTTAGCTTCGCCTCTTCAATGCCCCAGAAAAAGATTAGTATCATGGCAATACGTTAAGGTCGATGAAAAAATTATTCTTAACACATTTTTAACTCATCTTTGTGTCTTCATTTATTTTACTATATAGATTTATAAAACCAGAATATAAATGAACTGTCCCAGTTGCAGGTTCTAGTTCCGGTAAATTTGGATTCCGGTTATTCAATGCCGTCTATTTAATGGATTTATCATCATTGTTTACGCATTATTTATTTCCACATAAAGTAACTTGCAACAACACATACTTGCAGGAGCATCTGACGAAAGTGTCTTTACCACTCAAAGTACTATTAGCCGGTCCTTTTTCTGGCACACTGTTTCAGAACATACCATTAACCGACTCTGCTTCTTGCATGCTATATCGGAGATGTGCAAACGTGTTGTAAAAAGGTCGAAGATGGCAATGGCTACGACCTAATTGTATATGAGATTCCAAATTATACTTTTGTGACAGACATTTCTCACTGACAGTTTTTACCCATTTCTGCTACAACAGTACTCGCCAGATATGAGTGTTGTTCGTTCAATATTCATTCGACAAGTTTAAAACTTTGTTCGAAATGTGTTGGAAGTGTGTTCGAGACGTCTTCGAAATTTTGGAGTGCTTTTATTGTTTGTTCGAGAGTTGTTTGAAGTTTGTTCGAAAAGTGTTCCAGTGTTGTTCGACAATAAATAAATTTTGCTCGATTTCTGTTCTTTGTAGCTCCAAAGGTAGCTCATTTCTGGCTAATACTGTATGTGTGTGCAACTAAAATATTTTATTGCATTTTTGGATTCTGTTATTCATTTTCATTTTATGGTAAGTTTTATTATTTTAATTTTGGGTACATATTGTTCGATAATTTTATCTAATTTCAAAACAATTTGATACAGTGAAATCCAGACGTAAATGACCGCTGATTGCTTTGATAGTGTCTTGCTCTAAAGACGACTTTCCTATCAACAACTCCAAATATGCATATTCTCTTTGTGGTTCCCTGGCTTAACCTGGATGTTTCGAGAAATAATTATTATTCCCGAAATTTTAATCGACCAACTTTATTCCTGTTTTGATGGCTTACTTCTATAAATAACTCTGTACTAAATAAACTATAGTACTCGCCAGTCGCCACAATTTCCTTGTCGCTTTACCGCCGAGCGAGCAACGAGCGAACAGCCGTCAATTGTGGCGAGTCCTGTATATTACTTTTGTCGTTAACATCAATTTCAGGCGAAATAATATTTGATATCGACTCTGGCCGATATGCCGGTCTTCACGCTGCGCCGTCACAGCATTTCACAATTATTTTCAATGTATTCGTTATGATGACGCTGTTTAACGAAATTAACGCCCGAAAAATCCATGGCCAACGCAACGTTTTCAGAGGCTTGTTTACGAACCCGATTTTTGTCGGTATTTGGATTGGAACGTTTATTTCTCAGGTAAAATCTGCATATTGTAGTAGGACCGAAATTGAACAAGTGTTGAATAAAACACAATGGGTTATAGCTGTGGATAACTTATTAAGTTTTTAATAAGGACTTCGGTTTCAAGTGTGCATTCGGCAGTATAAATATATGCAGGCCTCGTTAAATATCATGCTGCAAGCCCAAACTCACGGCCGAAGTCTCAATGTAACCGGTTTTTGTCTATGAAAATAATACGTAGAATTCAAGCTTTGCAGTGATATACATATTTCCGATATTGATTAATTCTCCTTACAAAATAATTATTAACCTTTCCTAAACCGTCTAAGTATTGCATGTGAAGAGTTTGTTTTTGTAAATTTTCATAAAGCCCGCGTTATATTGTTCCCATTGTCGTTCGCAAGCCACAGGGTTATGTACTATATACCCTTCACTCGGTACCTTACTTCGCAATGCGAGCGAGTAACGCAGAGCAAATTTGCATTACACAAGAAAAAATTTCTGAGATGTTTCTGATAAAACTCAGTTAATAAACACTTCACAATGGCCGCTAGCGTCATTTGACCCCACTGGGCGTTAAACGATTAAGAGTACGTTCCCAAGTATTTTGTACTAATTTTCTGCTGACGCAAACCACTCGGCGCTGGCTTTCACTATAAAGATTTAAATAGATTTTAGGGTTATTAGGTCTAAAGTCAATTCGTTAGGTCTTCTTGAAATTTGCCTAAAGTAATCCGAATTGGTATCGTAATAAACATTTTTCTTGCGCAGAACATCGTTGTACAGTATTTCTGTAATCAGCATCATATTGCTCACTGATTAGGCATCCGCGACATCGAAAAATGTAAATAGAGGACCAAATGAAAATGTTTTTCAAAAGTGCTTTTGACAAAAATTTTAGTTGCTATATTGTTTGATGTAATAATATCCATCGTGTGTGATTTTGTTCACTAGGCTTCAAAACCAAATTTTCAGTGCGTGTAAGCCAATACATAACATTGCTAAATCCTGTAATTTTAGCTTAAGATCTTTTCAAAGCGTGGCTTACTTTAGTGAATACATGTAGTTCGAACGGTGCATATTGATTATCTTAAGGTAACCTAGTTTATTGCTTATTCACGTAATATAACTGATTTTGATGCATTAAAGAATAATGTTTTTGTTACATTTTGAATGACATTTCCAATAACCCTTAATATTATTTTCTATTGTTATTCCAGATTTTTATTATTGAGTTTGGAGGACGAGCGTTTTCAACATCAGGTCTCACGATCGATCAATGGCTTTGGTGCGTATTCATCGGACTTGCTGTTCTTATTTGGGGACAAGTAGGTCGTCCATTATTTGTAGGTAAATTATAGCTGCTGCTATAAGTGATGCTGCACTCAGTAAGTATAGCTGTAACCATCTTTGTAATATCAATGAAACTCGTGGTTCGTGCAGCAGCAGAAGAAGGAAAATTTTTTATGATTTAGCTTTTATTTTGTGAATGTATTATTGTATTCAGGATTAAAAGATATGCCGCGCAGCCGAAATTATGAAAAATTAAGACAGACAATTTTTCAAGGACTAAGATTTTTGTGTGCCGGATCTCTAATCATACCATGTGCGGTGTTTATATTGCGAAACTATATTTTCTGCAATATTCATTATTTATAGGATGAAATTTATTGCAATCAATTTTTCTGTTGATTCCGTATTCTCTGTCAATTAATTTGTTATTTTTGTTAATTTTAGGTTGTAACTACAGTTCCATCGAAAAAGCTGCCTAAAAACATTTCGGTAGGTTCGGAGCCAGTGGAAGAGCAACTGATCGGCGGCGACGAAAACGAACTCGGAGAAGACTCACTGCATCCCGGCAAACGCTCGGGCCAAATCCTTTGGATACGCGGCCTTACGAGACTTCAAACACAGGTATGCACTAGAGTAATATTTCAATTACATTCGTTAAAACAACCAGTGTTTTGTTGTCGGTCTAGCTGTTATTAAATTATATTTACTGTTTAATTATGTAATATTGTGACAATAAATTCGTAATGACAACACCTAAAATGTACATTACATGTTGCATTAATATTATTATTAATAAGCGTGACTATATCATATTTAGGTGCAGAAACGGGGAATTAAAGACGGTGAAGAATTCCTAATTTTTTGTCAATGCTGATTTATGGCCAACTTATGAAATATATTTTTATCTATGTGATTTTACAAACAAAAACCTCTCAGTTCTTGTTTGTGGCAAATTAATTCCACAGTTTTATATTGTATCTCCCTTATCTGTATAACAAAACTAATCATAAGGTACTATTATACATACAGACATACTAAACTGGCTTCTGCATTTGCCTGAAGGCAAGAATCGTTGTGCTGCCTGTTTTTAGGAAGGGTACTGGATGATTTTGCCACGGTGGCATCTTAGTAACCTCAATTCAGCGGGGGGCGGGGGGGGGGCGGGAGGAGCATCAAAATATAAATTATCTTAATTCAGTGCTTTTTCGTGAAAAACTATAAAATAATAATTATTTGGAAATCATCTCAGAAACCCTTCTACTACCCTGCAATAATAACTAAGGTTAAAGCGAAACTTAACTAATTTCGGCGCGACTCAATGAAATTTTTAATGTAAGCAGAATGAAATTCTTTGAAAAATATTGCCATTTTGTGTCGATAGTGATTCTCAGGGAGGAAGCAAAAAAGCAGGAAACCAAAATTTTGGGCCGGGGCGAACCGAAAAAGCTACATATCAATCTGTTGACGCCACGACAATGCTGTGCAGTGTAGTATTTTGCTTAAAAACAATACTATAAGTACAATGTATTATAATAATAGTCACTGCATTTGCGTTTATATGTAAACACTGAAATATATATATGTAATAACTGATCTGTGATTGTTTGGTGTTTATGCGCCTCTTGATTAGCTGCGTTACACCCTGTCCAATTCTAAAAATTCAACAAGAATTTCCACCGATGCGATGTGGGTCTGATACGGGCGTTTGGGCTCTATTTATTAGCATAATGCTAATTTAATTTAGGACCATAATAAGACTCGCTGCAGAACGATTAGTATTCAATTTTATGCGTTGATGAATCACTGTTTGCAGTAGGAGTCAAAATTATAACAAAAATGGGCGTAATAACCTTACCCATGATGTACATAACGAGCTATTTGTTGCCAAAATCGGTGCTCATCTTTATGATTTTGAAATAATTCTAGCAATATTACTCTAATTTCTGCAATTAAATATTATGCCTCTTGATAGCATATCCGTACCACAATCTGTATCACCATCATTGTTTCCAACGGAGCTCAAATTGCTAAATTCTCAAGAACCATTACTTTTTAGTAGTTTTCAGATATCCAGCAACATAGTGTTGTTTAGGTATTAAGTGGCATCACCGCGAAACTTTCATTGTATATGTAGTTGTACGCGTCATAAGCGTAAGGGATATTTTGGCTGTTTTCTAAAAGTAGTCTATTTGAATCGTTTTGGTGTCCAAAATCTTATTTTAAATTTTTTTGTGTAAAAACGGCATCATGCAAATTATATCTCTATAAGTTCGTGGTCGTGTCATATCCGTGATCCTGTTCTCGGAAACCAACTGTAGGACCCAAATATTTCGATATATAACATCAGTAATTATAATTATGAAATATGGTATAAAGTTACTTACGGCCCATGTGTCAGTGTCTTCAATATTTCGAAACCTGCAGAACCGTCAGTTTTGCCCAATATGATGTTTTTGGACATTATGTAGGTCGAACTTGGTGAGATATTGTACAGCTTATTAATATCCGTCACAGTTTTAATACCACCGGCATTGAAACTCTGTTTTGTGGCATAAAAGTATGTCCCGTCGTCCGCTGAACCTACGGTGTCGATATTCAGAGTTGTTGCGTTTCTGAATACGATTCTTCATTTCCATACTGATTTTTGTTTGGGCACTGTTTCACAAAATGGCATATAAACTGTGAACGATGTGAGCGGGCAAGGACATGGTTACACCGTTCACTGCGGAGTTGTTATATGAAAGACGTAAAATGTTGCATCGTCAAGTTATTGTCCGCTTTGCCCAACACTTGTGCTGCTCAGAAAACACCGCTATTGCCTTTTGTCGACTGGTGTTTCTAATTATTGTTATTGTTCACTCGTTGTTGTGTTCTCGTTGTCACCTGATGCGATTTTTATTGTTGGGCGCACTATGGATTGCAGTGTTTCTTTTTACACCACTGGTTGTGTCTGTAGGTTTTTGCTTTGGTTTCCAGTTTTCAATCGAAACGTGCCTTCCTATAAACGGTTAGTCGTCATCGTTTCTATTCAATGTTGTACCAGCCTGTCGCTTACAGCGTTCTCGCTATTTTATGAGCCGCATCTTTCTTCATAGATTTCGTTTTAATCTTAAATAGATTCAGGTGTAGGATTTAACACTTATACATATTAAATTGTATATTATAAAATTTTTTTCTGAATTCGAATACTGCAAAATGGTTAGTGTTTCCGAACATGACACATAATACCCACTAGTTCTAGCGGGTGGGTTGTACGTAAAATAAATGGTTTTCATGTGTTTGTTTTTAGACAGCAATATTTCTCCGTCCCATTATTTACATACGTCGTTTTGTGGCGATTTTTTTTACGATATTACGATTGATAAGTAAAGTTGATTTTGGATTGCAAGGTGACTTACGATCAATATTTTGTTGGATCAAGCCTCCGTTGAAGGTATCGCTATGATAGCCCTATGTAGGGCGTAAAAGTTGATGAAAATATCAGCCAGGTTTTGACTAGTACTAAGCACTTTTAGCGATTGACATCTTTCTATACATTACAATATAGATTATAACGCTTTTTCTGTCTATTTTCTGAAACAGTTCTATTTCCAGGCAGAACACCTCAGCGCGTTCTGTGACTTCGCTGGTTTACTCCTTTGGGACACCCCGTCGCCATAATGCAATGAGTTTTGGATATTCCTTGAACCCATCCCTTTCGAAGTGTTGGCTAAACATCGTTGGTGTCGTAAAAGAAAAAATTTAACGGAGCATCGTAGAAGTTCAAATATGAAAATAACAGATTTCTTAAGGCTTTGAATAGTAACATTTTAGACAAACTTACAGCTATATATCAAATAAATAATGATCCACAATACGAAATACGAATTATAATATGTAATTATTATACGATTGCTGAATATTTTGCGTGTCATTAAAGGATATTTTTCCTGTTTTGGGGAGATACATGCTATAATCCTGTTTCGATGATCCGTATATGCTGGGTTAGCGTTCATGAAACTGCTGTTTGTGTTCTTTCCAAGGGCACAGCGCGCTATTCGAAAGTGGGGAGCCAACTCAAAATGGGGGTACGTAAGGGAAAATTGCAAGCGCCATAAGGGAAAAGCCCTATTTTTTCCGAAAAAAGAGTGTGACGGGGAAGGGGGCGGTCCTTTCTTGCTGCGCCCTGACCCTTTTGTGGTACGATGTAGAAATTTCCACATTGCTCTTTGCATCTCTGTGCGTGTGCCATTAATAGTTCCAGATAACAGATTTTAAGAACCAAGCACGCAGGGATAGACAATATCAGCATGACGCTGAGGCGAAGAATCGTCCAATTCCACTTTAATAAAATCAAGTATTTCGGCTCCCGAAACGATTTAGTTTGTTGTTTGCGTTTGTGATCACTGTTTTTTCATTTGTGTGTTTTGCAGCTTTTTGTGTTACGTTTGGTGTTGCCCCTGAGTTTTGGGTCGTGTAGGATCACTTGTGCGCCGACAGTTGTAATGCTGGCGTCCTGCTTCCACCGAGTCATCGTCTTGCGTACTAGATGATACGCTGTAGCTATTGGTGCGGATGTATCTAATCTAAACATCCACTCGTATAAACAGCAGCTGAAATAGTTTGACAAAACCCTGACGGTAAAGATGCATTATCTCCCACCGCCTGGAAATTATTAAAAATATGTTTGTGCTATTTCTGGCAGCGCACACAGTTTGGAGCGTTTTCTTCCTCCAATTTGACAATGCGTAACACCTTCGCATTCACATAGTATAGCAATAACAACATTTTAGTGGACAAGTATGAGTCGTTAGCAACATGTATGTTTTTATTTTATTTTTCCAATGAAAATGTATGTAAAATATCACAGGATCTGCACCAGCGAGTATGCAGCAAAATTTCTAACTCTTAACATAGTAACAGCGCCCCTACTTTTGGTAAGCGCCGTCCCAACGTTGCAAGGTAAAAATACGATTTCAATCATAACTCCAAGTTCGAGTCATAGCTAGCGGTATGTTTAGCTATTTATTGGCATTGTTTAGCCATTAAAACCACTTATTCCACACAGATTTTATTCATTATTCAGTAAAATACATCTCGAATAAGTTGCATAAGCTTGGTTTAGTAGCCTTGTTTCGCGTTTCTTATTCTTACGGTGTTTAGATAAACAATTAGCCGAGATCATTAACGACCTGATATGCGTTCGGAGGTTTCACATTGAGATCCTGCTAATATACCGTTGTGAGCGGCCTATCGATGGATCCAAAGTCTCGTTCACAATTTGTGATTAGAATTAAAGCCAGTAATAAACGAATTTGACTGCGATGAACTAAACAATATGTCTCTGTTTCGAATTTCGAACCCGAGATGCCGGCATGAAAGACGGGACCAAATATGAATTGAACACGGCAACATTTTAATCCAAGTTATTGTTCATTTGTAGCTAACCGAGGGCTGATACCGTGCAAATTGCAACAAAATTGGGTAGATAGCTAAAGTATGAAAACTAGTCATGTAGCCGACCTAGAGATATTCCTTATATAAAATTACTACTTCTTATTTAGGATATAACATATCGTATCAGCACAACTCATAGTGTTGTAATTTCTGGAACATGAGAAGTATATTTCAACAAAAATGGCTACTAAGAACGGTGAATTTTAAGCTATGCCAATCATGTGGGTAACTGATTATGTCAAGCCACCGTCTGCGCAACATCAATTTAAATGTTTCCAAATGCGGTGCTGTGAGATATTCGACACAAACATCAGCCAAACGTAGTGACTGTGGACTTGTCATTATTTGATGTGACCTAAGGTTTGCAGACCATGCAGGTTGTAACTATGAAGTGTTAGCAATCAAATGTTATTGCACCGGTTTGACGAAGTTGGTAGTGAGCTGTAGGATCACGTTTTGTGATAGCGTCTCCATTACGAAGTTGCTACCGGCCTTCGAACGACACCGAGTGATACATGGCGCTACCGTTGCTTGCACCTTCAGCCCCATCGAAAACTTAAGCTTATCTTTTTGGGGGCTGGAACATGTCTAGGGCAATATAGCTTTTACATCTATGTATATGTACATAATGTGTGTCTTTGTGTGTGCTCTACGGGCGTTTTTTTATTAACACAACGTTGTTCCTGTGTGTAAATATAAAAATTAACATGTTTAATTGTTGTGCGTATTACACAGTGGTAATGTAGTTGTCCTTTTTTAGCATATTCCCTGTGGCGTCTAATTTTTGCCCATAAGGTTTATAGTTTCGAATAGCAGCGGTTATATTGGCGGACAAAGCCAAATGCCGTGCGGCCCAGCGCTCTAACGAATCCTGACATGAGCAAAAAATCGCATTGAAAAACAATGCCTCAAATTGCAAACCCAGCTATCTTGTATCTACCTTTGTTTCGGCACAGGGTTTTGTCGCCAACTATTTAAAATACGAGACACAATTTAAATTTTGACAATGAAATTTAATTCTAATTGGAGCTCATTTGACCAGCAATACGTAACTGAACGAAGTAGATGTAATAAAAAACAAACAAGTACGTATTGCTGACGGTGTAAAGCCATCTGATGATTCCTTTGGCAGGGATGAAATGTTTATATATATAACAGTGTATTTCAATTTATTAAATCAGTTTACACTTTCATTCATCCAAGCTATGTTGCTCTACTTCAGCAAACACTTTGTACATGGTCATACTGGTCACGTTGCCAGTGGAAATTCACGTCTCATAAACGATTATAAAGCAAATATCTACGAAACGGTGTACAACGGCGATGATCACTTCGAGCGGCAAGATAATCGGGTGGAGCACTTTAAAATATTCGACAAAGTCGTTGGTCATCGAGGATGGACAGGTAAACCAGGCTACATACTGTGTGTGGTGACAAAAGGCAATGTAGTCATAACGGCATTCGTCTACGACCACCCAGTTCACGCACGGCGACGAAAGTATCAATTGGTGCATCAGTATGGCGCTTGGAATAAATGTAGATATTATATATGTTAATATTTATACTTTATATGTATATATTATACTTCATTTGTATATGTTAATATTTATATTTTATATGTTGTATGTGTACGTATATATTATACTTAATCTGTATTACTGTGTATGTAATTTTTTCAATAAAGAAAAACAAAGCGTAGCGGTAGCCTACAGCTGCCTGATGAGGCCCTAAACGTTTGAACTAGCAATATACAAGAAATTAAATTTATTTATTACAGTATTTATGTATAGCAAGCCAAAATCCTATTTAAAGTTATATGTATGTTTATATGTCTATGTATTTATATATATGAGTATATGCGTGTAGTTATGTATATATATAAAGTAGACATGTATACATATATGCCACGAACCTATGTACATACATTCAACCCTCACATGACTCACCACCACCACCACCCACCGGTGCGGGGGCCAAACCCTCATTTTCTATCTACTAAAATTCCTGCTCAAATTATGTGCCCTACTTACGTTTCACACGGCAAAATGGTTAGTTAATCTTTTCTTTTGCTTGGTTGCTTTGGAGCTTAATCATTGTATAATATATATTACATATGTTTGGATTAGAGGATGAAGCAAAAAACGTATAAAATTTCAAACAAATTTTTTAAACCGGAATTCCGGTTCCGGTATGGTTTTTGCCCTTTTCCGGAACCGCAACCGGAACACGATTTTCGCCGGAACCGGAATTCCGGTTACTCCCTGATATATATAAATTAATAGTTTACAATAATTAGACAAAACCAGAAATTTTAAAATGAAAACGTTACTCAGGATTAATGCTCAAAAACATAGAAACAGGCTAGACAAAATACATATAACATTCTCACATGCTATCTAAAAATCTGACTCTATATCAGCAAAGTTATGTTTATATGGAAATATTGTTACAAAACAAATAAAACACCGATGCACAAGTTCCACTACCTATATCAACAATTTTTTCCACAAACACCAATTATACGCAACGCCAGCGAAGAAGTGGCTTTCTTAAACACCGTCAAATATCGAACCAACAACTCCTGGAAACAAAAAGTTTTGAAAAACCAGCAACAACTTGGAAACGAAAATATTCACAGATTCACTTCAACTTTCTAAAGGTAACGTTCAAAACCTAGAATACATAGATATAGGCAATATCACGGCTTATTCCAACTTGCCTCTCGTTGTAGTCGCCTTGCCCCGCCCTGATCCCGTCCTTACACCGCGGATCTCAAATAGTCGAGGGGGGCAACACACTACCTAAAATTCGTTTTGTGTGATCTCTAAGACTAAAAGACTAAAAATTGGGTTCCAGATTTTTTGCATCTACACTCAAAAATTCGGTGAGAGATGGTCAGTGACGCCATCTAAATAAGTGGCGCTATAGATCCTCTGTTCCCCATAAGTCCATGGATATATCGCCGCTTACGTCGAACTCACAAATGCTTTAAAGCTCTTTTTTATTTGACAATTGCGAGCGAGCTTACACAATAATTCTCAGCGTCTCAACAAAATCGTTTACTCTAATTTTATGTGTGAACACTGCAGTGGTTGCCGAGTAGTATATACAGTCTCGGAGCAAGACGCTTCAATAAGAAAATGACGACGAGAACTAGAGAAAAAAAGAATTACATTATTTTCGTTCAGTCTATTTTCGTGTTCGTTCGTTTTAGTAGTCGAATGAAATGTGAAAGCTTAAAATCAAACTTATTGCTAAAAAGCTCACAAGCGAGCAACGCAGCTTTAGAGCACAACGCCGTCGTAGTTAGTTATGACATCAATGCGATTGCACGCATGTTTTGCTGTGAAATTCGCGCAGTCCAAACAAACATAATCAGTACGTACGTACAATGACAGTATATAGCAATTAGAATTGGACGTACAAGCACGGCAACTAATCAAACAAATCTGTGGCCAATACATATATATGTCCACATTGTGCATAATGCATATATTGCAGTATTGTGATACATTTAAACAATATATATAAATACGTAGTTATATATTTATACTATGTTATTGTCGAACAACATGTTCTCATAGTAAAGTAAAGCAAAATTTCCTGAGAAATTGTTTCGATTTCTCCATGCGAAATAAGCCATTTCAATTAAAAATTCAAAAAAATACATGTATACTACAGGCACGCCGAATCCTGGCTATATTTCCACGCGCGGGAATAGGTAGATAGATATACAGTGAATGATGTGAAATAGTAGATTTAGGATTGACCTAATTCTCAGTTAGGCCCTATTCTGTGATGACGACAAAACTTAAGCGGCTTCACTAACTGCATTAAACAACTTTACAACAATGTGAATGAAAAAAATCAGTTGATGTGTGTATACAAAGTATTTACAGTAGAAATTTTCGAACGCCCGAGAGTTTAATAATGAAGACACTAGGTCGATATTGCTGGGTACAAACAATTTCAGAGCTAAATATCCGCATTTTCAGTTCTTACACCAAAATGTCATCTAACTGTCGGCATATGTACTACATTCGTCTCAAAAAAGACAATAGCGTTAATTATGCACTGAATCATTTTGTACTAACTGATCGACATGATCTAAATATTCACAAAATATACATTTCACTGAAACGTGGAAATATGAAAACACAACTCATAGCACTTCCTTCCAGGTTCACCGCTATCCTGACGTACATACATTAAAAAACCAGTGGATGTAAATTGTCTGCATACGTAATAGTCGCAAACGTGGAAAATGATGGAACTGCTATCTAAGTAAGGAGAAATGTCGACAAGATGCCAAATTTTATGACAGCTGTCAAAGTGTCTTTTTTCAGTGAATTCTACTAAAAACTGACAATGTTTCACGAATTTTGATCCAGTTTCTTCACAGCCTGACGGAGGCTAAATTTTAAAAACAGTTCACTTTCGGTTTTGTTGCGCAGTATTTTCGGTTATAACCAGCAGGATTTTTCGTCTAGTCATAACAAGAGTAGGTGGAAACATTCTAAATTTTTAAGAATCACAACTTTCAAGAAAAATTATAATTTTAAGAAAAATGTTTTACAATATAGGGGGCTAGTAATTACCAAATTGGGTTCTTTCAATGTAAGTGCCGTTGCATTCAATGTAGCCAGCTGTCCTAAATGTACAACTAATTGAAAAATACTAAAATTTCAAAATTGTGTTACTGAAATTTAGCATTTATAGCCCCATGCAGCATGTCATACAGGTAACGAAGTACCAATCTATTTTAAAACAATGAAACCAATGTCTGTACCTTGTTAAATCGCTCTAGATACTTATGGTTCAAGCTCAACAATCAAAATGTTCATTAATACAGGGCGCTCAGAAATGGCCCTCGAGATTCCCAAACTATATAAATTAATAATACATTCTATTTTTAGAACCGCTATACATATAGCGTCCTCCATGGAAACAATTCCAAACCACCGAAATAGAAAATGCGGAACATTGATGACACTGTCGTATCGTAACTAAACATTATTTCTGTCGCTTCACAATTATAAATTCTACTAGCATTTATACACAAATCGTAAAAAATTTCAATTCTACGGTGCCGAAAATATTTAGCGGTATTATTATAATCAGCTGACATTCATATGTTTTACACACAAATATCATAAAATATATTATTACAAGTACTATGTAGTATTTATATGCTAATTCAAAAATATTTCTATAAAGCGGTTTCGACGAAACCAAAAAACTAAATTCATTTTTGACAATATGTTTTCAATATATATATAAAAAATTACAATGAAAGCATTCATACCGTTGGCTTAATATTTAAAAAAATCACATGGCCAATCACAACTCCTCGCTACAGAAAATGTGATTAAAATTTATTAGGTTGACCCAAAAACCATACGCGCGTTGACCCATTTATGCAATTCATTTGCCAGAAACTAGCTCGACGATTCGGTATATTTAGTGTTACTACAAGATCTCTATTAGAACATACCAATGGTTCCCCTACATTTCACAAAAGCCAGTCCGGTTCGGACTGTCGCTCTTCATATTAAATTCTGAATTCCTACTCTGAACTTATTTGTCCATTATTTGTCGGGTTAATATTTTCTGTTTGGTTGTCTTCATCATTGCCCACATAACGTGTTTAGACCAAAGATGAGTCAAAATACGGGGAAAATTTTAAACAAAACTTTTACACCACAATTCCATTTCCGGCAATATTTTTTGTTTTCTGTCGGAACGCCGCTTTTCGTTGGAAATCGCGGTTGGAATCCGAGTTACTCCTTGCTATAATACAATATACGTGATAGCTTACATAGAGTCGTGACAAATCGACGCCTGGCTGCAAGGACGAGACTTGAGGAATGGCGTATATACAATCGCCCAGCCCAGATTGTTACGCCCAATATTGCAGTTGTAGTGGAGTTGAGTCTGTGGGAAATTAATATTTACTTAAACAAATCGCTCGTTCCGCATCGTCTTTGATAAACCGCCGCTTAAACCTGCTTCGACCCGGACATATACTTGCCTGACTTGCTATATGTATTCGGCATCTTAAAATAAAAACTAGCTACTAATTTCGGATGAGGCCAACGTTTCACTACTCTGCTTATCGTTGTTGGAGGAGTTTAGATCGACAACCTACTGCGCCAAGTGGAAATTATTAATTCTACCCACTACACGTCAACAATCATATAAATTGAATATATGAAATACGGGTACACGTCAAAAACCGTCTATAAAATTTCGGTTTGAAACCGAAAATGTTAGCACGAAAGCGTGCATGTATAAAGAGAAATAAATATATTATACGTAATAATTACATATTATAATATAAACATACCTATATATTATAATAATTAAATATTACAATAAATATTTAAATAAATAAGATATAATACATATAATATAGATAAGTATGCATAAATTAATATGGTTCAGAGGATGAGTAAATAGGAAACTACAGGTCTTAGCGAGCCGTGGAGTTATCAAAGATATTAAATGACTCAAACTGTAGTAATCTACCCTTTATTTGATGATCAACTTATCGTATCGAACTCACTAGAGCACGGCGGCGTTTTTTGCACGCATGTGAGCCATTTTTAGCTCTGCTAAAAGCATTTATACATCATCGAAATCGTACTATGTTTTCAGTTACACATACAGAAACCAGTTTTCGTTCCCATAGCAAGTTCCAACATTATTTGAATTAAATAAATATCTAGCTTGATCCATAACCATCGATGTTTCTCTTGAAAACAGGAAAATAATAAATTCTTTTTTTTAATAATTTTTAATTAAAAATTTCCGAAAATATACCATTTTTAATTGAAATTCGTGCACCACGTAAAATAGTCCAAAATACCGGAATTCTCATTGGCAGTCTCGTTCGGCGCTGGTAGCAATCTATTTTTGAAAATATATTTTAATTAAAACCAGATTATTGACTCGTTAAAAATCTTTTTTATCAATCAATACTAGTTATAACATGCGACAAATAATTTTTATCTCCATTGCCTCCGTGAAATAAACACCCGAAAAACACTGCATTGGGGCCAAAATTTCCAGACCTGTAGACGTTTTAGGGTAGCGATGGGAGAGGGATCGCATTTATGCTGGTTCACAGCGGAAAGGTCAATCGAATCCGAAAAATCCCAAGACAGCAGCAGTGTACCCAAATATTGATATGGAATTTGCGAGGGCTGCCGGAACTTACGACAGATTGTATAAAATGGTGGCTCAATTGATCAAAACCAACACCTCAATTACATATCACGGGCGTCTCTGGTCGGGCATTGGCTCCCAGTTTGCAAAATCATTTTCCCGCCTTCCCACTGTGAGATGGCTGAGTTCGAGGCTAATCCATTGTAATATACTAAAATAAATGAACAAATAATTCCAGAAGAAAGAAAAACTGTTCACACAACATTTCCAAATGTCAAACGTCCCATGCCTAGTGTCAGTCACACACAGGTATATATATACAGTTATACACACATATATTTTATTTTTCCGATCAATCAAGCATAATATTAAAATAGTATTTTCATAAATAACACTTTGGATCCGCAATTATATATATCAATTCCTATATCCTATCCATATATATCCAATCAGTCAGTAACGTGGCTGTCTACACACTTGTACTTTTTTGAATTTATACATACACAATTTTTTCATAAATGGCGAAATACAATGACCTTTCCTTTCAATTTCAGAGATAGCGCAGTGTTGTAATAATTTCGAGGCGTATGCCAAAACGTTTAACGATTGACGGCGCAGTGGGTGGATACAGTCTCTTCGGTTAGAGTTTAACAACGATCGACCATTAAGAAATTGCACAATTGCACTGCAATCGTCGGCCTATTATACGTTGTCGTACTATTGAACATACAAATTTTGAACGGTATATGCATACGTACTTCAATGTCGTACACACGCATATATGCCGTAAAAATTCATTTTTTCAAAAAAATTATATATATATATATATATAGATACATATTTATATCATATATATAGTGTTTTTCCGTAACAATTATTATATAAACGAAATGTGGTTGTAACAAACAACACAATACAAAATTTCTAGAAAATTTCAAAACATAATGCGTTTTTACGCAAAAGAAAAAGAAAAATTAAATTCAATTTTAGCATTCAGGCCAACGCAGGAAAACAATGTGACCGCGATATCGACAACCCAACACAACGAGCTTATCAATGACAACTATTGGTCTTCGAAATGAAAAAAAACTACGATTTATGAAAATATACGCTATAAAATATTAAGCACTATGTTAATAGCAGGCACATCACCAGCGTGAACGTCATGTGGGATCGCCCACGCCAGTTTCAAGCTTCTAAATATCCAGACCAGATGCCAAAAGCTGCTTGCAATATGGTGACGGAGCTGAGGCCGCGGTGGTTTGGCCACGTTGCACGCAAGCCCACCAACCGTCATGCACAAAACGTGGTCGTGTATAAACGGCCTACAACATGGAAATGTTCTCCAAGCCTCACCTGGCGAAAACATCTCATCGCCGACCTTCATTTTCAGTGGACTAAGCACTCGTGTCCGCCAAGACCCAGTTTGTGGCTTACCAACTGCCGCAAAATCGAATGCAACGGCGAGCTTTCTTGAGAGACGTGTATCGGATGCTTCCGACATTATCTACGTGTGGTCCAATGGAATAAGTCAAGAAGTCGAAATACTCCGCCTTGTCAGTTTCTACTGCAATTTTAAAGTATACATCTAAGGCTGAACTTGTTTTCAATCTGCATGCAGATTATATAATTTAGCTCGGAGCCCAGCTTTTCAGGTTGTAGCCTACGGTCAGAATTTGGGACCATACCATCAGCTCTTCATAACATTATACGATCATTACAAACTGTGATAAATTAAAATAAATTAAATGAAATTAAAAAGATAAACAATGATGATCATTAAATACGATCATCAAAAAGTGTGTATATAAATAGATTTTTACACATAAATCCACAACTAAATTCATAGTCCTAAAAATTGATATGTCAACAAATAATTATATACTACATTTCTTTTATATAACCAAAAATCTAAACACATAAATACATATCTTTATAAAATACTAATCTACTACCTCAATCACCAGTAATGAAAATTTGAAATTAACAAGGGATTTCGTAATATAATCTCTCGGCTCTGAGGTTGTGCTTTTTAAACTAAATTTCCGCTTTAGGACGTTAAAACGAAGCATAAGCAAAGTATATATATGTCAGCAACACCTTTAGAAAATTAACTTGCTTCCGGATATGTCGTATGATGAGTTTTAAGCCACCAAAACTTAAAATAGACCGCTCAATTAAATTTCCTAACATCGCTCCAGAACGTTAAAACTAAGAATAAGCAAAGTATATATATGTGGGCAACAACTTGGGAAATTAACTTGTTTCTGAATATGTCGTGTGATGGGTCTGAAGCCACCAAATTTTAAAATAGACTACCCCGAATACTGATTACACATGAGTGAATACGAACGATGTGTAAACCTCAAAGCGACAGAATCGAGTTCGAAATATTTTAAAATATGAATTCATCAAAATGGTAGCGGCTTACAAAGGCGACAGTTTATTGGTCGATATAGCACCGTGTCCAATGAGTTCTCTCCGAAACAAAAAAATTATAACCCCAAACTCAAGTTTTTAGATTCAAATCCCGGCTAGGACTATTCCGAGAGTATATATAGTTTGGAAGCAAAATTTAACTGGTACATAAACTGCGCAGAAATATTCTAAAATGTCTCATTGCGGATGATAGCTTTGATGTCTGCAATGAGCGTTCACGTTTTGTTACGGAGCGATGTACATCTACGTATACATATTGTCAGGAGGTTCGGCGAAAGTAAAGAATGTGCGGCCAAACAATATTGAGCGCCCGGTCGCTTCTATATTAGCTGGAGTCGACAGGCTTGCATTGGCAGCATCAGTCATTACACAAACATCATCAGACACAGAGTGGTTGCCACAAATGTTGGACAAGTGTCACCAGCAAATCCTAAAGATCAGATCATCCTGCGCATCGTAAAGACCAAGATGCTCTACGGGGCAGGCGCTTAGTTATTGGTGGACTAGCTGCTGAGAACGGTGACGACTACAATGATGCGTCGAAAATTGTGCAACCACTTGATAACTACGCCGCCATTTTGGAGTTTTCAGGCTTGGTCAGAGTCGTTCAAATTGACAAACAGCTTCGCGTGGCTCTCCGCGCGTCTTGAAGGTACACCTTGAATCTGGTGAACTATCAACGCCCCAACATCGCTGGAATGGAATTTGTTTCGCCGATCCGCGTCAGAGAAAAATGGAATAAAAAATTAGATGCACTGCGACTAAAGGGATCCCAATTAAGCAATCAACTATTGTTTAGCAATGAACGCT
>JASANE010022777.1:0-47445 GCA_030248225.1 Trileptium ribeirensis | reverse complement strand
ATGAACATGCCCCCACTTTCCGCCGTGCAGTGGACAGGCCTGATAATGATATGATGAATGTTACTATTGAAGAGGTATCCGACTGAAACCTCCGGCTCATACGAAGGGGGCGAGGTCGGCTAAAAAGGAATGCATTCTCCTTCAGCTAAACTGTAGCCGTCATTGAGCGAATGAAAATATTGTTAAACAGATAATATTTAAAACAAAAATCCGTGATTTCATACGGAATTGTCGCTGGTCGCCCTGATTAGTGTAATCAGGAATATATTACATACCCAAGAGAAACAGTGATAATTTATGTTATATTATAACTACAAAGTTAGGGTCTACCTTCAGCAGCAGTTTTGAATTTCTAGTATGGTGTCTGTCCAATAGTAGTTGTAATTCGAATGCAATTCAACTAATTCGTAAGTTCTCTATGCTTGATTGAACAGCTTAGGCTATTCCTTATAAAGTCTTCACATTTAATAAACATTGCGGAAACCAATTAATGAGTTCCAATTACTTTATGGAAACTGGGCGCTTCATGGAGTGGGAAAGGTGTCTACAGTTTCCGTTATGATTTATTAAGAACCTCGCCATCAGTCTGCAACTGGAAGCAAATGCTTGAGACGTTTTTATTTAACCTATGCTTGAATGTGGGGTCAGCTTGGACTTTGATCTGTGAGGAAACTATCGAAACTTCTATCTTCATGTTATCTTTACTTAGCTTGCTTTTAAGTTTCGAGGAATTGATAAGTATCTGCTATAACCGTAACGTTAAGCGTCTTTTACAACGTGTGTATTTGGATTTAGTGATATTTTGTGTCGTGAAGAAACTAAATAGTCATTTTCAAATATATGTGATGTGTATATGTTACTGTGTCTTCCAACAGTGAACTATGTTTGTTCTTATAGAACACGATGTCGACCACAGCCGCTTAAAAACACATGCTGACGATATCGTAAAAGACTCAATCGCAACATCTGCTCAAAGACAAAGACCTGATTCGAAAGATCAACTTTTGCTATTTCGGATAGCACAACAAACCTCGGCTGAAGCAGTTAAACGAAAGCAATGGTTTCAAAGCAACCACAACGTCCTTCGACGGCGTGGCCGATTAAAGCTGTCGCGCGGTAGAAGAACACTGCTCCGTCCATATGATAGTTACAACCATATACGAGGTGTGCCTTCGAGAACTTTGAATAGATCAAGAACAGTTGTAGTACCTTCGCAGCCCAGAACTATTATATCTACGTGTGGTCTCAATTCACCGAAGACGAAGACGGAAATGGAGCGTCTGCAGCATTCGGCAGTTTCTGATGATGAAGTGCCTTATCGTAAACATGAAAATGAATCTGGCGAGACACCATATGAAGCAAGTTCTTTACTATTAATTCACAATTTTGCAATGTAGGAGTATGGTGTTGTTTAAAGGCAATTTTACAATGTTACCTAATGCAAGCTCTTCGTATTAATGTGTATAAAAAAACTATTTAGCATGATATTGTAGTACTCGGGATCATTATGGGTAATGTACAATTGTATTTCTTCCGGAGAACGTTTTGGCTGTAACCTCTGAGCATTGCGTCGAAAATACGCAGTAATGTTTGAGTTTGAAGTTTACCATGTAAAATTTATATAATAAAGCCGTGTTAGTTACGTAACGTGAATAAACACCATCCAATAAAAGACTCTCGACAAGAAGTGATAAAACTTCACCGGGAATATACAGATAATGGACTTGTGTGATTGTTATGCGTGAGTCTTATATAAGTACGCTGACTTATTTTTCTGTTGCTCATCATGGCAAAAGCATATTTATGCTTCGCCAATTTCCGACCCCTATGAGCGAAGTGACTCTCTAAGGAATGCCATGAAATGCGGCTGACACGCGTGCTTCAAGTAGCTTCAGGCTGCCACCTAATTGCGATTGTAATTGGAACGGAGCCAGCGGAGTTTCCGCTGAGGGCGAGAGGGCAAAAATCGTGAAATTTTTTGGTCTGTTTCTGTCACGCATAACTAATATTCGGGTGTATGGATTTCGATAAATTTTTTATTCGACAGGAAAAGTGATGAGAATGTGCCCTTTAGTTGAACACAAACAGCTCCGACCCAATCTTCGGGGTCAAAATGGCAAAACATTTTTGAGAGTTCTTTACCAGATTTGGTTATGCAAGTACCATTCTTTCGCTGCTAATATCTCACGACACCGGCTTCGCCTCGAGAAACCGAGTCCGAATCAATTCATCGAGATCTACAGCTTTGCTAACCATGGCTTTTTGTGGGATCACTCCCTGGGCCGCTGCGGGCCTGAATCCATAAATAAGGATTTATCAAATTCCGCCATGTTGTTGCGTGTTTTTACAGTACATTTGTGTCTATTCGGTTATCAAGCACGATGAATACGTCCGGTTTAGCTATATTTTACCTTATAGGGTGTGGTGTGTCAAGGTTTTTACGATCGACGAACCCGATTTTCAAAATGTAGTTTGTTTTCATTGGTTTGGTTATTTATTGCTACCAAGAATGGTCTATATATAAGTTTTTGGCTGAATACGATGGATCGGTTATCTAGAGGCTATGAGGAATACTTCGTGTGATTTCTATTTTGACGTGTGTAGAGCCCACGAAGTGTTAGGATTTTCAATGGGTTCAGTGTTACAGAGGTTTTAGTGTAGTATATACAGCAAACACAAAGCCTGTTACAAGTGATTACACAAAATTACCACTTGGACTCGCATTCTTAAACGGTGATACCCCCTAGTTGCAGGTAATTTTTGGACCTACCTTCAAGTAAATTTATCCTACTCTCACTTGCAATTATCCTTACCCACAACTTATTGTACTCTAAAAACGGATAAGCTACCCACAGGTAGGCTATTTTACCTGAGAGTGATTTCAAATTAATTGCGAGTAATTTATAATTACCTGCAGGTAATTTGTTATCCCATCTGCGGGTAATTTGGTCCTATCTGCAGGTATTTTTTACCTGAGAGTAAATTTTGCTTCGCATGCAGGTAATTTTGTAACTGTGGGTATTTTTATTTACCTGCTGATAGGGTTTTGGCTCGCAGGTATCAGTAATATTTCTACTGTTCTAAAAAAGACCAGGGCTATTTTTTATCTACTTTTTAGAGGAAGAGTAGGCGTTTAGCTACCCTAACATTTAGCGGTGTAGTTTAAATTACTCCGATCGATTACTCGGTTTATATAATATCTTTTTAAAGCTCGCTTTCTGGACTTTATTGTTGCGTACTTTATATGTTATTCTTGTTTGTCACCTTATATTGTTAAAGCATTGGACAACGCGATTTTTAGATTTAAAATCAGTCATAAGTAACAAAAAGCGATGCAGTAAAACAGCTGTATATCGTTCTGTATTTGTTTAAAAAGTCTGCGTGCCGATTATTTTGTTGCATATCATGGGGAAAAGTTTGCAGCCTATCCGAACTGTTAATAACAGCATCATTCATGAGCCGATAAGCCAAATATATACGTATATGTGTGTGTGAACTGGTGAAATAATTTTCTGCAGTTTACGAGTCCTACCGTTATCAAACTATACATCGCTACCGACGTTTGCTTTGATTTTTGGTAAAAATATAGTTTTGACATTTTTTATTCGGGATTTAGAAGATCTGTTTTAATCACAATATGGACACTGTGGATGTCTTACATGATTAAATAATGTGCAGCAAATACCCTCTACCTACAGCAGATACAATTGTAGTTGACAACTTAGCTCGTGGTGATTTTATAATATGAATTGAATGAAGTTTTAAGTTAAATTTGGCACTAAACCACCATACGGGATCCAATTTTAAAATGCTCAATATAGTAAGTTGATTCATGTTGGGTGCCAAATGACCGCACCACTGTATCTAACGAACTGAAAAACCTATACAGGCCGTTCTAAATTCCCTTCACGCTATATATAAACTAGTCGGTAGTGGAACTACATTTGTGAGCGGAGCTTGGGTTGTGGCTTTAGGAATGTACTCAATTTTATGTTCTTGTAATTACATTGCATAGGGCATAGGGCTTTATCATTGGTAAAAATATAATATTTGAATTCTTCGACCCAAAAACCCTATAATGGTTTGATCGAAACGATTTCAATAAATAACACAAATATTGCAAAATTTCTGTATTTTAGCTGCATAAGCTTAACTAATTAGCTAATTACTAATTAACCACTCAAAATTTTTTAATCCCAAATATCAGATGCACACTCTGACATGATAGGCTTTCAAACAAAAAAAGTTTTTTAAAATCGGTTCAGTGGTTCTTGAGATCCGTCGGACCGAACTAACGAACGGACGGACATCGACCTTTTTACTCCCAGACAGAAAATAAAAACGCTTCGCTTCGCTCCGCTCAACAAATAAATGGAGTTAGCTCTATGATGTAACTCAAGTTAGTCGACCCTAAGGTTCTGGAGCTTTTGATCAAATAAGGTTGGCGAGTGTCGATGAGTCGTGGGTTGTATTTAGTAGGACGGTGATGAACAAAATACAGAAAGCACTAATATTTCCTCGCTTAGAAAAATTAAGAATGGTGAACTGCAAACCAGTAACACCCAACCTGCACCACAATCAACTACAATACGATGCAGCCGAGCTCTATTATTAAACATTACAAAGTTCCCTCGGCTGATGCTTTCAAGATAACCTTGGCTCTAAGAGTTCACAGTGAGTTTGGACTGACCCGATGCGTATCAAAAGCATCGTGTTTGTCTAATTTTCCAATGTACTTCTTCCATATACCCGAAGTTTTCGTGTTGCGCCAAATTCATTTGTGTTCTCTGCCAAACTTTGACAAGCTAGTAAGCCGTTAGCATATACGGGTATTTGTCTGTTGTGTTTGGAATTATATACAGTATAGCTTTGCGGCTGTGCGCTGTTGTCAAACTTCATTATATTTGACGCATTTTCAGAAAATTCTTTTATCGTCAGAATACCATTCTGTATCTAAGCTAATGTAGTTTAGCTAGGAGCGCCGGGTTTCGTTTACTGCAATCATTTGGTAGCACAGTTGCGCATTGAAGTATTAATTTTTTATTGTAGCTATTCTATTATTGGCAGCTATCGCATACGTAACACGAATTAGCTTATGTGGGAGTAATGGTCCTTTTAAAATATATTGTGTCATTAGAGGATGGCTTACTTACGGCTGACGTGTTTGCCATTTTAAAGCGTAAATACTTAGTAACCGATGCATATATATTAATGTTAGGCTACTTTGATTAATAACATTGTTTGATGTAAGCAGGCCCCTCACTATTGGTAGTCTGCATAATGATTAGTGCATATTTGTTACACTATGGACGCAGAATATTTAACTGTATTTTGATGTATTCCAGCGTCTTTTCCTGAGTCGCAACCATCGTGGAGAGAACCCGTTTGAAAAATATCTAAATCCAGATTTGCACAAACGGTTACGTCGTGATACGGACGCCAATGGCCGGGTAAGCTGATAGTGACGGTTAGCCCTGTTTCATCACAAGCCTTCCTGTCATACAGAGTGTTTCGCTAAATACACAGTACTTACCGAAACCAATGGAGCCAAGAATTCTAACTAGCGCATAGTGGTGAAATTTAGCAATGTTCATTGTTGAGGTTTTTACGTTGACACACATAACCAAACTTTGACACACATAACCAAACTTTGACACAGAATTTATTTGCGAGATAACTCATTTGACAGTTTGAAACCTGTTTTGCGCCTCTCAATTTGTGTTAACCTTATCCAAGCATCCTAGCTCACTCCCCCGCCCCTTAAAAAACCGGGCCAAGGTACTCATATTGTATCGCAATGGGCCTGATAAATCCAAGATCATGGAAATACACGAAAACAGCAATGTCTCCGCAGCCATTCAAACTATATGGGGATTATTGAGCTCTCTTTTTTATAGCAATTCACGCTTTCTGAATTTGCGCATTTTGAATCCTAAATATGCAATAAACGAGTATATCTTCTTAACATGCTAAGCCACATTGCTGATGTTCAGCTTATTTTGCAAATTGATGCTCACTATAGATGTGTACGTCTCTCTAAAGTACATATTCAACACTCAGAATTCACGACCCCTGTGATAAGGCAATCTAGTAGTATATTAAACAATGTTACACGCACGTCTCCTTCTTTCTTGTTATTTTTTACTCAAATAGAAACGTAAAAAATCCTGTTTTAAACCTCCTAAAGGTAATCCAATGTTATATATACTTTTAAGACAATATAATATAGACATGGGAAATTTACAACTACTATGTATTCCAGGAATTGAGGTTACTATGAATAATTTTTATATTGTGTCATGTTGCTTTCATAATGATCTCTTTTAATTTCATACTTCAGTGCAAACAATAAGCTTTTTTACTTTTGTTAGGTGTTGGTGAACTCCTTTTTAATTGTATTATCGGCATTTATAAATAATTGTTCACTCATATAAAGTTCGTAGATACTCTTGATTTTGGAATCATACTTAGCCAAAGTACCACTCACTTAATAATGATGACAACAAACACCTGTTTTTGTTATTTTAAGCGACTGAATGAAAAGTTAGGTTTGCTGTAAAGGGTCCAACGTTTTGATTGGTTTCGATATTTTAGTGAGTGAAATGACAAGCAAAGACCGTGAGAGAATATTCTAAAAAAATTCCATCGGGGTACAATTTTATGGTTGTTTTCGATATTTTAGCGAACGAAATCAAAAAGGGTCGAGCGGGTACTTTGAACAATAAACCGTAAGGGGTTCAGTGTTTTGCTTGTTCTCGATATTTTAGTGAGTGAAATAACGAAGGGCTATGTTATGACTAAAAATTAAAAAAGGTTACAGTTACATGGGTTGTTTTTCTAGTTCCTGTCTAGCGAATTTTTTCTAGCTTGTTGCGCTTTGCACTCAGTTTACACTTTCATATATATTTAAAAAGTTTATCTAGCTTAATTGTTCGTGGGGAGCCTTTGCTTTTCAGTTAAGAAAACCCAACATATTAACTATTATTTTACTAGTATTGTTCATGCGTTATGAAAATTCTAGAACTGCAAGATTATGTGAGCGTAAACGAAACTTTATATTAAGTTCTTTGATTAATCAAGCAGTCCAAAAGCGTAATTGCGGAACACCTTTGATTTTCGTGTAAGAAAACCCATGATGTGAAACACTAATTGCTAATGTTGTATGTGCGCTAAATTTTTTCTGTCCTCACTACTATAAATTATTGTAACCAGGAACTTTAGCCAAATGCAGCAAACTACGTTGTGTTATATCTAAATAATACTATCTAAATGCAAATTATTATTCTATGGTGAAAGTATGTAGTTATAGCGAAGGGTGATCTGTTCAGTTAGACATACAATTTTGTGTACCTTTTGCGCGAACAATAATTGTCCTAAAGATTGATAACGAATGTTTTGCAACATACCTGTGATCTGCGAATGTTTTGTGCAAAAATATAACTCGTCGACAATATGATCCGAGAAAATGCTGAACTCATGGTTTGGCTTTTTTGGTTATGTACGGTGCAATTTTAGGTTATAGAGGTAGATGTACCTAAATAATGTTATGCATCATTATGCTTGAAATCGGGAAACTATTGCTGGAATTAGTTTTATGAAGAGTCGATGATTATTTACTGAATAGTATGACACTCATCAAGCTATGGCTGTACGGATTTCGCGTAGATTTCGAGTAAGTAAAAAATCATCGACTTTCGATTATATTTTACCAACAGGACGCCAGGGGTCATTATCGTGTTCGCTCGTGTAGTTTGTACATACAAGCCGATCAAGTGCTTTACGAACACATTTTCAACAACGAAGGCCAGCGGGATCACCAACGGTTAGAATAGAATAATGATTGTTGTTTTAGTTGATGCTCGTAATATGATCCCGAAAGGCATTATATAACGCAGATTCAATATGTAGTTTAAATTATGTGTACAGCTCATTCCTATCTTCGTATCGTGTACAATAATCGTGGGCTGCAAAATCTATATCTCGAAGCCCAACATAAAATATAGTAACCAAACAATGTATCATCAATAAAAACGCCATTGGAAATTGTTCATTTATTTATTCGGAATAACGATTTTTAATTGGTAAGAGGTCATCTCCGATAAATTTTGAGGTATCATATTTACCTGACATAGCGTTTTCCATCTGAATTTATTAGTAATTTTTGGGCTGAATAACGTTGTCATTGATAGTGGTAAGTTGCATGCCAGAAGCCAGTGTAGTGGTATTGACTGTTTCAGGCTTAATATATATACTGGGGCGGGGTCACGAGGTAAATGATCGCTGATCCCATCTCTTAAATCATCAATGTTCCCAGCTTCTGACCGTACTGCCTATTCGCTTTATTCTGGATATATTTATATTATTTGTACTTTCGAATGAAATAGTACTCATGGTTACATAGTCAAAACGACATAGGTAATCAGAGTGAGCTAACCTAGTATGGAAATATTGGATAGTTTTAATAAATCTTACTTAAATTTGGAATATGTTATTTTGTATGGACATAATATAATTGTATAGTCAGCGCTTATGTGCCCTTTAGAAGGGATGTTGTCTTTTTGTTTTAATACGTGTTGCGGCTATCCTGGCAATGAAGCCATGTTTTGGACCCTAATGTAACGTGATATTGGTCGATGAATATTTTGGAAAAATAATGATCTTAACTACTATTCAGTTACAGCGTTGTAATTGCTGAACGTTGTTGACTGATGAAAGTTATTGGTTGAATAAAAACGTTGCTTCTGAACGCGGCTGTGATAGTAGTACGATTAATCTCATCATATCAGCTAAAGTTGGTCTTTAAGCTCAAGTCTACACGCAGTGGATTGTATTGTGCATTACCGCAGTACTGCTATTTAAATTAAATATAATGTAGTAAATAAGCATTTTTGATTAGGTTTATTTTATTTGAGCATAAGACTACGTAGTATACTCACCAGAAATGAATTATGTTCGTTAAATGATCTAAAATTTTGTTCGAAGTGTGTTCTAATTTTGTTCGAAAGGTGCTTGAAATTTTGGATGGCTTTTTCAATTTGTACGAGACCTCTTCGGAAAGTGTTTGCGAATGAATAAATTTTGTTCGATGTCAGTTCTATGTTCGTTGATTCGAAAGACGACATTCATTTCTGGCCAGTACTCTAACTGCTATGTTATTCGTAGTATAAAGCATTGGGTTATTGCGACAACTCAATTATTGGTTGTCAAAGCTTCTACGATCAGTCACTTTGTAGTACTGGGCTCTCCATTCGCCGAAAATTTTGCCAGTGGTCATGAAACCGTGAACCCCCAGGTTGCGAATCATGAGCGCCAGATTTTGCCAGGGGTCATCTTGCACAGAAAAAAAAACGATAGGAAAATCGTGTCCGAAGCACTTCCAAAATGCCTATGATACAGAGAAAAGCGATTTTGAAGTAAATTTTGGCAAATTTGCGAAATCAGGACGGAATATTAGCAAAGATTTTATGTACATTGGGGGTGTTTTTACCGAGTGGAAACAAAAAATATTTGGCAAGGGGCGATGAACCGGGGGTCCAAAATTTTGTCATGGGTTTTTTGAAAATGCCAGTTAGCACCTCACCCTCCCTCCCCCCCCCGATTTGGAGAGCCTAGTATTACAGATATCCATACGACTTGTTACTCGGATACCACATTATATATAAGTGAGCTATTAGTGACGACATTGTCCCGTTTATAGAATTTACCGCTAGGTGTTAATGAAGACTGAACGTTGATGTGGTATAAACTTCGGGATGACGTTAGGGATTGACTGGAGTCTCCATGAATTATTGGCGTTGGTTTTATAACATTTATCTCATAGTCAGCCCAAGTGCGAGAATCCAAAAATAACCAAGAGTTCTGGATTTATCCTGCGTGATTAAGGGTATACCGAACTTGTCATGTAAGATTTTTGTAATTTTGAACCGAGAATGTTTATTATGCTTCAATTCTTTTAGTTGTTTATTATAGAACAACGGAAGAGATTTATGCACTGATCAACAATCAATTTCGTGCAGTTAAGAAAATTTACGAAGGAACTGCTTTCAACGGTATTACCGGTATCACTTTCCGTGTTCAACGAGTTACGGTAAGCACTGCACGTTGTATTGTGTAATAGCGTTTTTTCCTCGAATTAAAGTTGTGCTTCGGGAATGATAGTGAAATCTGGCATTGTTTTGAAGGTATTTATGTAGATATTGTAATTCAGAAATTTTCGGCTCTTTTGAGCATTCATTGAGTAGTTAATCGCGATTTCGTTTTTGTGCTTGGATATTCTTCGGAAGTTGTTATATTGCACTCTGCATATTAGAAACCGACATTATTTTTTGCACAATTTTTCCCTTGAGCTCAGTTAAGACAGTTAGCCAATTTTGTAATCACAATAGAACAATATGTTTCATTCTTTTCAAATTTTAGGTACCAAAATTATTTCGGGTTTAGATGTGGCGTATACATATTCGATATAAAGTTCTTCCAAGCCTAAAATATTCAGCTTTATAGCTAAATATCACCTGCATTATTGTATTTTACAGATATTCACACCGGAAACATGCGACGAAAATTCAGAATCAAAAGCGAAAAGTTCAGAAACGAATTTCAATCCGTTTTGTAAGCATAGTGTCGACGTTAGCTACTATCTCAATCTTAACTCGCAGAAAGACCATTCGGACTTCTGTCTCGCCTATGCCCTTACGTATCGCGACTTTATTGGCGGGACACTGGGATTGGCGTGGGTGGCATCGCCTGTACCAGGTAAAGCAATTGAGCATAATTTTTCATACCGTTAGAACTTATAGGATTTTGAAGTAAACAAACTTTGCGTTTCGAGCCAAGGTAAAGATCAAATAGATGTATTTTAGGTTTAGTCATATTTATGTTCTTACTTGTTTATGCACAAGATTGAAGCTTTGTATAACCTACTCTGTCCAGTGTGTAAACATAATGTTCATCCGAACGGTGTAGCGGTTTCGAAGCGAAATTTGAGAAGGTGACGTAATCACGCAACATGTATGAAACTGACTTAAATGCTGAATAATTGCAACTTAATGTATGTGGGCTACTTATTTAGGTTGTAAGTACAATTTGGATGCAATGATCCCGACAGACCATTTGGTTTGGTATAATATTATTAATTGTAAGAATAACAACGCTAATATGAAACAACATTTTTTTCTTATATAATACACTCGATCCACTATTGAACGTCGATCCACTATTGCCAAGCTCGCAGTAGGATTCCATCGTCTTTGGCTGTTGGAGATATTTTTTCTTTCTCTAAACAAAAAGCCCTTTACAGAAAATTTTTAAAAATTACTAATTTAACAAGCAAATTTATGTACTTAGTTGCAGCATTAACGATAAATTGAGTTTCATATAAACTGCAGTGAATGACCTGGTGATTTTATATTTTAGGTACATCTGGTGGCATATGTGAAGTATTCAAATACTATAATGAAGGCTCCGGACGTGTCCAGCGCAGCCTCAATACTGGAATTATGACGCTTGTAAACTATAATAATCGCGTGCCGCCGAAAGTCTCACAGCTAACGCTCGCTCATGAGATTGGGCATAATTTTGGTGCTCCGGTAAGAACACACCGGTTATGTAAAATGTATTAAAATATTTTATTGTAATGTTTTGTCCACTGAAAGGGGTAGGAGAAAAATAGCGAAAATTAATTATTTTGCCTGTCGGTTCATTCATGACACATCTTCGAGTGGATGGACTCAGTCGAAATTTTTTGTTCGTTGGCAAAAGAGACTACATTGTGCGCTTTAGTTGAACACTAGGAGCTCAGACTCATGGCTTCTGGATCAAAATGGCCAAAAAATGATTTTAAGATGTTTTGCCAAGTCGGGCCGTGCTAATACCTGAGTTTTGCAGCTCATAGCTATCGACCAAAGATGTAAAATCGCGGACAACTAGCTGACATCAGCTCATCGAAATTTACAACATTGCTGAACGTCATTTTTATGGGACCGAATATGATTCGTCGTCCCTTTGCAATATGTATTGGTTTCTTTAACTTTATGGACGATATTGATTGTTTGTTTTAATGAGCGCGCCAAATGTTATACATCATGCCGACTACGATGGCTTTGTAATCTGGATGTAGTTGGCTATTATTACATCGTGGGTCTTCTTTGCGGTCGCCGAACCCGATTTCCACAACGTAGTCTGCTTTCATCTGTTTAGCTATATATTGCTTGTAGGGAATCCAAAACGCTGTATAACAAAATTTTCGACACGCTAAAAATCGGTGTCTTGGTTATCTAGTGTCCAGCATGGAAATTTCTTTCCTTCGCAGTGGTTTTCAGCGGGCTTAGTACCGAATAATCAGATTTTGACGTCGTAGTCTGTCTCATTTCTTTGGTTATATTATTGCCTTCAGGGTGTTTGGAATGGTCTATGTATGCATTCGGTACGTTTAATACGATGGTGTGGTCACAGAGTCCAAAATTACGTTATTTAAGTTTGATCGTCATCATGAATGGATTGAGGAAATAATTTGGTTTGTCGTCACTTATTTGGATATGCGTTTTGCCTACGCCTTTAGATAATCTATTATAAGTTTTGTGACGCAAAAGATACGATGGTAGTGTTCCTTGACTCCTATCAGATCAGAATTATGAGACTTTAGAGATTCCATAGCTTTTAGGGTAGTATATACATGACAAGGGTTTTTCCAGATGAGCACGACTGCAGTTTCATTGTTTATGAATAGAATTTTTTGAGTCTGGCTCAGGGCAGGAAAAAACAGGGCGTGGGAAAAATCAGGCTAAAATAAGCACAAATTAGCAAAAATTGAGTACAAATTGGGAAAGATTATGAGTTCCTAAAATTTCGAGAATTTTGCCGCATATCTCTTCGCACATTGAAGTTGCGCTGAAAAATATGAGAAAATTGACAAAGTGTGGCGAAATTTAGTTAAAATTTACAGCAAAATCATACTGGGTTCAGCTTCGGTGTTATAGTAGGAAGATAATTGGGTCTGAGTGGAAAATTTTGAGTTTGGACCCAGTTGTGGACCCAAGAAACCCAGCATCAAACACAGCCCGTTAAAGGTGATTACACATAATGTCAGCTATAGATACTACACTCACTCTGTTTCAGCCCCGCTGCCGAGATACTGATGTGTTACCGTGTTCCGTGTTCATACTACCAGCGAAGCTTGAGTTTGTAACCAGACTGCATACAAATTCGTAATTCCGATATTAGACATTATACTATTCTTTCACTTACAATCAATAAATTGCACACTAAACCTGGACTAAGCAACGATCATGATCGCTTCGACGAGAGCATCGAGTACTTCGATTTCATTCGCTCCAGTTATTTAGACAGAGGAATTGACTAGCACAGGCTCCCTCATGTGGTGAGATAAAATATCTTGCTAAAGCGCAATTAGTCTTCAGTCCACTGTGTTTCAAATTCAAGCGACGTTTCCGCCGAAGCCAAAGCCGAAAGTATTTGTGCTTGGCACTTATGTTCGCAGCGTTCGTTTGATCTTGACGTTCTTGAATACAGTTATTTACGAACAGGTTTTAATATCAATATAGCTATAACTATAACTGTATGTCTTATATAAAGATCGGTCACATCGCTACTAACTGAATTAATTAAGCGTAACCTAAACGAGACAAATAGCATCTTTCAAGGTTATGACTATCACATATCTAAAACTTTTCCAATCATTACATAATCAAATGTGCGTGCGATCAGCTGGTGGTATCTTTGAAACCTAGGTTAAGTCAGCTCATAGGCTCGATGATCCACCTCCATTCTGTCGTATCTTACTGATCACGTTTGTATTTTAAGCACGACTACCCTGCCCGATGTCAGCCGGGTCTTCCGGACGGTAACTACATAATGTTTGCATCTGCGACCTCTGGTGATAAACCGAACAATGCCAAATTTTCGCCGTGCTCAATTAGCAACATATCGGCAGTTCTTGACGCTATTCTACGGATACCACCGGACGAGTCGAAGTCTAGTCTCGCTGGAAAACGGAACTGTTTCAAGCGTAAGTTTCAATATAAAAATCAATTTCATATTGAATAATAATTGGAATCCAACTAGTATTTTGTATGTCTGGGCGGTTTGGTGAAATTATATCTCTTTCCAAGAAAACGATATTGCATCTTTAGCAGTGCTGCTCGTCACTGCCAACATTAACGTAATATATACATAGCTATATGTTTGAGTTTGTTATATTTTTGTAAAGCTTTTTAATTTTTTTCTTTACGATTTAATTTTTAGCTCGCGGTGACGCCTTTTGCGGTAATCAGCTTGTTGAAGACGGCGAACAATGTGATTGTGGCTTTGACGTCACAGAGTGCGCCTCCCGTGAGAGTACATCGGCTCAGGCGATTTGTTGCACGCCAAGAGATATGGGTGAAGAACAACAAAAACAACAACTGCATTTGAGGTCCGGTGGATCCAACGGGAATGGAGCTATGACGTCAGGTGCTTGTAAATTGAGGCCCCATAAGCACTGCAGGTATGTGTTTTTGTATGTTGTTTATTTCTGCAAAAATCTAAAGTTTTACTATATGAGCAGTGCTTTCAGTTACACATTGGCTCCACGGTAGTAAAAATCGGTGAGATGAAATTTAATCTAATTAATTTTATAGCGTCACATTATTGTTTATTTAGTTAAACATCGTGTTCTGTGGTGTCGCAACCTGTATTATGTGTCTATAGCAGGTCGTATTTATGAGATTCTTCTAATATAAATATAATTGTCGCATATTGTAAATAAGCAGGATGAAATGACATGAGTGTTTTTAAGATCTTATGAACTGATTTTCCAAATTGATTTTCTTGAAATGTCGGAAAAGTAGTTCAGGAACCATAATGCAGACCGTCTGTTTAAAATTGGTGAAACCTAGACGTAATGAATTCCGCCTGATCTGTTTCTTCATCGCGTGAGAGGCCACGAGCCCTCACGAGGGATCATGATATGATGGTATCATAGCTCAATTTTGTGAGAAAAATAATCAAGATCTAGAAGTAGTCGTATTGGCCGCGTATCTTCGAAATTCTATGTGTTGTATGTTCTAAATAGTTTGCGATTTGTTTATAACACTGTCTAAATGGCTTTTCCGGAAAGAGGTCACAAACAAGCGGGGCTGCTCTAAGTGGGAGAGGTGGAAAACAGTGCATCTTATACCTAGGAATTTCATTTGACTAATTCTTTTGGCAGCTTATCTTTATCACGAAAAACTCATTTATATAATGTCTATTGTTATAGTTAAGTTTTGTTTATAAAAACTTTTGCATTGCCAGCTAAGCTTATATTTTGTCAGCTCCCGTCATTGTATTTTAATTGATCAATTCGCGGTCGTAATATTACAACTGGAAAGCTGTGTGCTAAATTAGGCCGAATCGCCCCAGACCTAAATGATTGACAGTTGCCTAGGTATTTCCTTAGTTTGTATTGTGTCATTTTGCTGCATTATTTTTCTATCAATATGTAGTGATTGTCAAAAGTGAGTGTGCGAAAGACGTATGCAATTACGGACATTGGTGTCCCGAAGAAATTGTGTTCATCTGCATCCTGGCGAAATTGTTTCCGCCCGCGTCCAATAATTGAACCTGAGAGTTGCTCGCGTCCGGAAACGACATCCGTCCACGTTCGAACAAAATTGCGTCAGTTTGCTTTCAGACGAAATCGTGTTCGTCCGAGTCCAGACGAAATTACGTCTGTCCGCATCAAGACGGAATTCGTCCTTCCATGTCTACACATACTTTAGCCCTTGACTGTTTGGGATAACGCAATTCCTGTTTCATATATAATGAAGTGTTATCGCACTATATAAGTAATATTATGTTTCGAACATCATTTGTTTTAGCTTGTGTCTGTTGATTTAAATATCGTTTTTTCAAGGTCCATTCTGCGATAAGTTTGTGTTTTGGAACTATAAACCTGTTTCCTTGACCTCAACTAAGTATTAAAATTTTGTTAATTTAGAAACATGACATGTTTTAGATAAGGTTAGCAATACATTAAGTTGTACCGCAAAGCCTGTTGCGTCAAATGTCTTTTCAATGGTCGGCAATAAACTAATCTTTTTTTAGTCCAACACAAGGTCAGTGCTGCGAGTCAACATGTCGCTTTTCGAGATCTCACGTACAATGTAAAGCCGAAAGCGAATGTAGTCACGTTCAAAACTGCTCGGGGGTAAAGGCAGAATGTCCGACACCAAAACCAAAGCGCGACCTTTTAGCTTGCTTCAATAACACTGCCGTGTGCCGCGCAGGGGTTAGTTTGTTATGTTATGTAACAGTAATTCTTGAACTTATCATTATGCGTTGCATAAGTGTGGATTCTAATTTTGAGTGAAAAACTTAAGGTATCAAAAAAGAAGCATTGAGAACAACAACAACTATTATGATGTGATTGTTTGTATAATAGTATGTCATTCTTCGATTAAACATTGAACATTCGATTGATGACATACAAACTGAATTTGTAATCCAAGTCCGGTTCGACCGTACGCTTTGTGTGATACATAGCTTAATGAGTTCTCAATAATCTGCTGTTCTAACGAATCGGGGTAAGTTTTGAAGCTTAAGATTATGCTCATGGCCGCCCACACTGGAAGTAAGGATCACGTTAAGTTAAGCCTAAACACATTTGTTCGTCTTATGGTGATGACGCATCGCAAGAATGAGTTTATTTTTGATAAACAATAATTGTCTTCGGATCTTAAATGTATGTTTCCTAATGTTTTTCGTTTAAAGATACGAAATTTATGTTCCATTTAATTTGGCTGAAATGATAATTTTTTATTTGTTAATTATTTAAACTTTATGAAAAACACAAAACTGATCATAAAAGATATGAGGCGTAATTACTTCTAAAAGTTGCGTAGTCTGCGGCTTAGTTGTATTAACTATAATAGTGCTATTGTTTACTATTTGTTTTAGGAATGTAAAGGCTCTATATGTGAAGTCATTGGACGGGAGGAATGCTTCATTACTGGAAACGATGTTAAAGAAAAGTGTCAGTTGGCGTGTAAAGACCCAAGAGGTTATTTTTAGCATTTGTGAATGAATCATGTCGTCCCACAAACAGGTACTTAGATACCTGTATATCAGCAAAAATAACAACGTGTGGTGCCTAAATCATTACTGCTGTGCAACGATATTATATAATGTAAGTAAGTGATTCGTTATCGTGAAGTAGAAACAGCAACAGTAACCGAGCAACTAGAAATCAAAGTATACTTATTTCACCGTAACTACGAGAGGTGGGTCCATACAATTACAGAGCATGAGTCACGAGCGGTTTTTCGAGTGAAAACCAAATTGTTATACCATTCTGTAAAAGGAGAGCTTAAGTCTTTAACCCATGTGGTTGCTTTACGGCAACGTTATACAACACGAAGTAGTGCCTCAAGTTAGAGCGTTGTTAATCGTGGGTTGGGCCATATGTTGTTATTCGCTTGTGTTATGAGGAGTCTGAAGGATCCGAGAAACGGAATCATCATCGCTCAATGATTAGCTAGCGCAACGACCCAAACGACCCGGGATCGACTCGTCGCTCCATCAACAGATTTCGCTGCTTGTCAAAGTGCATACTAATACATGAAGTTAATATTTAATTTACAATACCCAGAAACCTTGGCTATTTTAATGTTTTTCTACTGGGCTGTTTACTAATGTTTTTGGGGTATTTTTGCAGACACAAATTGTTGTTGTTGATTTAAATAGTTTTGCACAGCTTGACTTGCGTATTTCTACTATTTGTTTACAATTGTTTATTTTCTTAGTAACTTAAAATAAACTAGTTTGGCCAGCTTCGGAATTATAGCACCGAATACCAGAAAGTCATGATAATTCAGAAAGGTTTTAAAGTGCGTCAACAACATAAATTTGAAATCCTGTCAATAAACAATTTATGTTAGAGAGTACCGTGTGAATTGGTATATGTTCATTATATAAATTAGTGAAATTACTTTTTCAGCAATTGCCCATGGCAAAAACACGGAGCGAGTTTCCACTGACGGTGCTAGAGAGATAATCGTGAAAATTTTTTAGGCTGGCACTGTCATTTATAACTATACTTCGGATGGATGGATTTCGATTAGTTGTTTTAATGACGATGTTCCCTTCATCTAGCTAGACTAACTTGACTATATTATACCGTTTCATGGAGTTTCCAAGATTGTACTGCCGACGAACCTGATTTCCAAAATCTAGAGTATTTTCATTTGTTTGGTTATGTATTGCGTGCAAGGCATCAAGAATGGTCTGTAATATATGTTTTTCTGAAGGCTCAATCTAGAGCCAAGCTCGAATATTTCATGCCTTTTCATACGTTTTTAGTGGGTTCAGGGTCGATAAACAAGATTTTCGGTATATATATAGCCTGTCTTCAGTAGTTTGTTTATGTATTGCGTAAACGGCACCAAGAATCGCATATATATATAGGTTTTTGGTACGCTACATCATAGTGGTTTGGTTATCTGAAGGCCAGCACATTATACTTGATGCGTTATCAGTTTTTGTGGATGAGATTTTAGTGTTTCCATGGGATCCGAGTTCCAGGTTTTTTATTTTTTTATAGGTTTCCAGGCTACATGCATCAAACACAGCCAGTTACAGTGATTACACTAAATGATAACTTAAAAATGAAACCACGGTCGCTCTGTTGCACCCTCGCACGCGAGATACTAGTAATACAAAGAAGTAAAATTGTTCATAAAGGCTAAAAGTTTAGTTGAGTCAATTGCTTGAAATTTGTGTCGGTCTGCCTAATTTAATTCTGGATGATTACAGCAAAACTCGGATGAAGAATTCTATAACTGGAGCAAAATTCTAGCATTCTATGCTATCTGTTGCAGTTTTTTCCGGGTAGCGATATTTTTAATTAGTACCTATCTATGATATCTGGATTTTTTACAGCGACTATGTCATTATTTTTCAGACGCCGAAGCGAAATGCATTTCGAGCTTCAAAATTAAGGAACTTGCGCCGTACTATCAAAAAGGCATCGCCGGCATCTACCTCCGGCCCGGTCATCCATGTGATAACTATCATGGCTACTGTGATGTGTTTCAAAAGTGTCGTTCGGTTGATTCGAACGGTCCACTATCTCGATTGAAAAATCTGCTATTCAACAAACAAACCCTTGAGAATATTGGCAAGTGGATTGAGGTAATCTTTGGTGTTTGTTTGGTACTTATCTGCCATGCCGTGCTTATAGTAAAACGGATTGACTGTTATATACAAAAATCTATTCGTGGCCGAGATATTGAAAAAATAGCATTCGGTTAATGGCAAGCAGCCACTCTGTCGCCATAAAAACCTAAGTTGCATGCATATCAAAACTAGCGAGGAATTTATATAGTAATATCAATGCATTTTTATTTCAACTGTTTGTTGGAAAGAATTATTAAATTATCTTATTTTTGGTCATATTTCATTATCACAACTATGACTTGTGAGTTATTTGACTACAAAATAACTATTGCGAATACCACGCAATTGATGAATGAATAAATTTATAATCCATTCTTATATTAAAAGGTTTGATGCTTTATAGTATTCGGCGAAGACTGTAACCGTAATCGTAACATGTAAGCGTAGTTATACGATTTTATATCTTAATTTGTGATTGCAAAGAATTTCGGCTTGGTTGATTGATATTTCTGAACATATATAAGTCGCATAATACCGAAGGTCTGAATCCTTTATGTATCGACCGTTTCTGATTCGTATAGTATCGTGTTAGCTACAAATTAGGGCTTAAAAAGGCACATCGTTCATTTTCATTTGTACTACTTGTTTTCGTGTCAATTCGATGTTTCACGTTACAGAGTTCAGCGCTACATTGCAGAAATTTATTTTCCTCAATTACCAGGATTATAAATTATTAATATAGGTAATCATAAATATGCCTTCTTGGCGTGGTGTCATTAGCGGGTTTTATCTTCTATTTTCTTACATGTGGTTCACTATAGTTATCAACTTTTCACTTTTAGTCGTACTGGTGGGCCGTTGTTCTTATGGCTGTTGCCTTGGTAGTATTCATGGCCCTGTTTATCAAATGTTGCGCTGTGCATACGCCGTCATCTAATCCAAATCGCCCACCTGCTCAATCAATTTACGATACCCTTCGAAGGCCCACAACGCTTTTGCGAAGCAGGGGAGGAGGGGTTAGTTCGTTTATTACTGCATTAGTTATTATTTTATTGCATTATTGTAATACCATTATTATTATTATCATTGTACTGGCTTTTATATTATTTTAGGTGGTCGACTTTAAGGAGAAGAATAAAGTTGTTCCCCAAAATTAAAAATTACTGGGTCTTGACTGCCCTATAAATTTACTGATTGCGTTAAATTTGTCATACACTTCTGGGCAATTACTACATTCTATCAGTACAAGTAACATTATTGGGTGAAGCAAATTTTCAAAGCATCATAAAATTCCAAACCATGATTTCTAACGTAGCATCCAAAAAATTTGTGCGAAATTTGTTATAATTCCCTTTAGCCTTAAAATAGATGATTTTGCGTTGTTAGTAGTAGAATTGACACAGTAGCGGGAATGTTGCTTGTATTCGGTTGCTAACTCGTTGGGTACCGCGTGCTGGCGAAATGAACACGTATGATTCGATAACCGTGGGAATTTCTTGGCGTACTGCGTGATTATTTTTTCAATGCAACTATTATTACAAACAAACACGAATGGTGTCAGGAAACAATAATAATGTAGGATGAACGAGCCATGTATCCACCCAAAAATTCAATGTAATTCAAACAAATCCAGCATTTCTTTAGCATTTCGGTAAATGCTGCATTTCGTCATTATAACACAAAGCAAGAGTATTTACCGTTTACAAAAATGGAATAACGTAGGTATATGAATATGACAGGTATATGAAGTTGGTTATTGTCGTTGGCATAATACACACATCCATAACACAGTTTTGACTGATTTTAACGCTAAACAATACCGTTTTCCGCCATTTTTAGCTGTTCGGACGTATATCGATCGCTTAGTGTAATCTGATAATTAAAATAAGTGCATTGGCCAAATTAGTTGCCAAAATGAGATAATAAATCGGCTGAGCATGGTCAGAATTTTTCTTACATTGTCTGCTTATTCACCAATTTTGCTTCACCACAAAACGTGGGTGTTCAGGCGAAAGGTATACCAATAGTACGTTACTAAAAGTATGGTATGCCTAGTATGACTGGTGACAAAAACTTGCCACGACCAAACTGATCTAACAACCGTTTTGTAAGTTACAGGATGCCGCAGGTGCAACATGTTTGATTATTATTTTCTATTATGTATCTTATAACACATCAATGTAAACAATCAAATTGCGTACGTGGCACTTAGGGCAAATTATTTTTTGCAAAATGTTGTGTTAAATGAATGAAACGTTACGCAGTCTGGAAGGAATATTAGGATGAAGTTCGATTAGAGTTCGCCGGAAAACGTGTTGACTTGAAACGTTTTTGTTTAGAGTTTGCTCTAAAAATTAATGTGTGGCTTTAGTTCCAGTTTTCTGCAAAATTATGTTGTTTTGAAACATTTTCAGTTAAAACTCAAAAGGATTTAAAAAATCCCATAAATTTTGTGGGTGGTACATAGTACCAACAAATTTGAAAATTTGTGGATGTTGCAAATTGTTACACCCTGTGAATATCTGGGTGATGATTATAATTAATACAGATCAAAACTCCGCTACTATTGAAACTGCTTATAAGCATAGTAGTTCTATCGAAAGGTAAGGATTTTTACGCTTTATCTAAAAGGCATTATCAAACAAAAAATTGCGCAAAGTAAAAAATCCAAAAACGTATAGACCAAAAATCATATGTTTGATAACTTATTGCCTATATAGATATATCTTATTAGTAACCAATTTACTCAGCCCTGTGCTTTGGGGTTTCATCAGCTTGTGGCAGAACGGATAAGTCTGAATTATATTTTATGTGTAATTTGTATGGAAATTTTTAATGATTTTATAACATGCAATGTTATAACTACGTGATTAATGTGTTGTTTATTTATTAGTATTATTAATAATTATTGTAGAACGGTCATCATCGTAGTGGTGGTGGTGGGGAGCGGCGAACTGGCGCCGATGGCGGCGACCGCAGTCGAGATGGCCGTCACCGAAGCCGCGATGGTCGTCGCCATGGCGGTGGCCGTGACAGGGATCATCGTGATAGGCACGGTGCAGGTGGGGATAGGCGGCGTTCATCTGCTGATCATGGCCGTACACGTGTTGAGCGAAACCCAGTTGGTAACTCGGCGCTTGCCGCTTCTAGCACTTCTCCAGGATCCGATTCGGCTGCATCTGGCCGTGGCGGTAATAGTGGGGCTGGAATATTGCCTCCTGATGTTCGATCGCCGTCGACAGTGATAATCGTCAACGGCGTAGTGGTCGCTCCACAAGCAGCGCCGCCGTCACAGCCGGTCTCAGGAAATCCTACGGGGTGTGCAGTACCGCCGCCAGTTACAGCAGAGCCTCCGCCGCCATATTCGGCCACTGTGGAACACTCTGGTGGTGCTACAACTGGCTTAACTTCCAACCCGCTGCCTGTGCCGCCATTTGGGCAACAACCGCTAGGTCCACCACTAATACCTGCATGTCCTCCTCCGATCCGACCGCCCGGTCCTCCGCTACCCGTTCCTTTGGTTCCTACCGACGTTGTGATACCTGGTGCTCCGCCACGAGGCCATAGAAAAAATAAGCCCGCAACTGCAGGCGGTATTGGTGTTGCTGGAAAATCTAAAGATAAATCTAAAAAGCCGAACAATATGGAAATGGCCGGCCGAAGGGTTTGACCAAGAACACGTGAAAATTATATCCTGCCTCATCGTATTGTTTTCCGTGTACTGTTGATCAACTACTGTTTTATAATAAAGTTGTATGCTTATTTTTTCATTTACCTAGTATCTCCTGGACGGTAGCTATTGAGTTAATGTATGGGTATTGATCTTATATCACTATCATACGAATATCATTTGTCCAACTCAATTGTTGTCAGTCGTTAGCAAAAAGGATTTTTAAATATTTTGGAAGGCATTTTTGTGGAACTTTCACTGTCGTAGGCAGAGTTGTTGGCCAACTTAGGCTAAGCAAGTTTTTATTCATTTTTATGTTTTTAAAGAAACATCACATAATTGTTGTCGAAAGAAATATGGTTTTATATTGTTTTTGTGTTCAGATTGTACTTGGCAGTTTGGTGTTGCGGAACATATTACATTCATGGCCGTCAGATTAATCACTCGTTTTCGCTTATGTCCAGTAGAACAGACTAACCTTTGAATAATTATGGTTGACATTGCATCCGGGCGTCGTGGATATCGGAGTATGTCCGTGTAAAGTAAACCAATCGTAGTTGTTTCGGCGCGTGCATAAGAATAAGAGTATTTACCTTCGGGAGATACTAATCACTGGACCAATCATGAAGGTTAGCCACTGCTTTGGTATAATAATTTATTATTTTGTGTTTATTTTCTAATCAAGTTTTACTTTATTATAAAATGTCGATGACGTTCAAGCGAATTTGTTTATGATATTTTGAGCTGCTTTTAAATTGTCACAGTGTATTCGGATCATACCAAGTTCCCCTCGCTCGAATATGGTCATATAATGTTTTGTCTCTCGAAACCTAATAGTAATTTAATTTCTGCAACATCAAAGTTACTAAATTTCTGCCACAATAGTTGAATGATACTTTTTATTTTTAATTTCATGTCACCGGCGTTAATGGCATTAACCAAGTATCCGGGTTCTGGAAATGGTTCCAAATAGTGACAAAAGTGTACATATACAAAATTTAAATGGTCGCAAAATCATATGATGTGTCAAAAATGTGAGCCGTAACTACGCATAGCCTCCTGTCAGTAAGGGTATTCTAACTCGAACATATTCTATTTGTTTTACAAAACTTTGTGTTCAGTATTCATTATATTGGTAAGAGTTTTAACTACATTATGTCCAACTACTAAGGCTTTCACCATTTTTGTATTCAACTTGCGACTAAATTTACGTTCAGATATATGATTGTGTATAAATTGTGTGAGCGCTTGTGTCTTTACGTACTGAGAAACTCAGTTTTGAGTCGACTTTCTACCGTGTTTCGAAAACGAGGTGGCTCTAATATTTAAAAGCGTGTGTTGCCCTGTGGGAACTTGTGCTAAAGCGTCATTAAGATCTAGACCATCTTTAACTTTAAGCCAAAATGGACCATCTAGGCCTACTTGCCTCACGCAAATATCTATCTATCTTTAACTTTTCTTGGCGCTTAAAAGTATATTCTGCAGTAATATTGTTTCACAAAATTTGTTTCTTTCTACATATTTTACTGAAATGCTCAGATATTGTTGGTAGTGAAATTGCTTTAGTAGGCTCACAATCTTCGAAATAACTAACGTGAAATTATAACTAAGGTACATCAACTATTAACCAAGAAAATTACGCCGCCTAATCTTGATTACATTATGTACTATCTCTTATTAATGCTTCAACGTAGACTTTGTTAATAGAATTAATCTTTACTATGAACCAAGAATCTGTACGAACGTATATACGTTTTTATCATCAACTTAAGATTGAAAATCGTTATCATTATTGTTTAATTAATTTATATTGTGGAGTTCATTTAATGATATAAATATAAACATTAACTTTTTGTATTTTGCTACACTGGTGAGGGTAATTAATATCATTGTATTACTTAGTATTTTTGGTACATTCTCAATATATATATCACAATCTAGGTGTCCGTACACACTGGTATCATAGTAATTAGGAGACCTTTATTATGTCCGTTGCATTTAGAGCGATCGAACATCGAACAAACGCTGCATAAAATTATGTTTATGGGTTGACTAGTCTCGTAGAAACTTCAACCTGGACTGGAATAATTTTTTTTTAGAAAATCTTACTAAAACTTACTGTCATCGATAAATTTATTGTTCTTAGACTAAAATAAAAAATGAACATCGAGCGAACAATTGTTCTTATTTCGATATTCTGTATTGAATGCTAGCGTTTGATAAAATAGTTACAGCAATTATATTAACATGTATGGTTTAGCACCATTTTGATAAAGTGGTCTTCGGATTGCCAATATACATAGATGCTCAAGGTCCCAGGCAGTAGCTGGGTTCTCTGGGGAGGAGGGTCGGTTTTCGACTTCCCATAGCAACCCGTTTAATGTATAAGATAACCCAGAGCCCCTTTAGTATTAGAAGAGAACCCTTAAGTTCTGTAGTGCTACTAATTCGGAACTGGGTTAGTTTTAGTATTTGCGAACATTAACCATTTATTATGTCTTTTTATTACTGTATAGTGATTCATTTGTTTTGTATAACAACATTATGCCTATATGTATTATGTTTTTGAAGCCTGGAAATTGTGTATAATAACTAACAACGTTGATAATATAATGCTAATTATTGTTATTACAATAATTATTTTTAAGTCGTACATAATGTATGTAATAGTGATTTTATCGTAAAGAAATGTAACCAGAATATTTACTGTGTTTTACTTTTAATGATGTGTCACTAAATTGTAGTTTAGTTGATAAAAAATGTGTATATAATATAGAAATGTATTCTGTCTTATGTGTATGCCGTCAAGTGGCAACGATATCATTATAGAATGTATGCAGCAGAGTGTGCTTTATAGTTAAATCGCTTAGGATGAATAAACCGAATTCATCAAAAACGCAGTTTTACTATATCCACAGTTTTACTATATTAGTATATATAAATGAATTTGGCAGGGACCAAACGAATATTTATTTCACCCTTAAGCAGCATTTTCACAGTATCCACGTTGTCGATATGGTTTATTTCACAACCAACAATTGATTTTGACAAAAGTTGAAATTTTCCGAATGGAATCTTTGGTAGTAATTATTAGTACACGTGAAAACATAGTAAATAAATATATCAATCAAACAAAATCGGGAATATGTCAATTTCTTGTTCCCCATAAAAGTGCGAGGAACCTGACATGAGCACCTAAGGCGCGTTTATTAGTACCTAATATCGAAATGAATAATAAATCGGGGAAATTCTATGTTCAACGGGATGCCAATTTGGCGGGTTCCTAAAAGTGGGAGGAACGTGTCGTGATCATCTAAGGGCAGATATTAGTACCTAATATCGATATGAATCATAAAGGGGAAAATTTGATGTCCCATTGAACGTCAATTTGTTGGTCCCCTAACAGTGGGAGGAACCTGACATGAGCACCAAATGGGCATATATTACGTAATATCGATATGAGTAATAAAAGGGCAAACATTCGATGTTCAGTTGTGACACGAGGCTAGGCTTAATCGTACATTTACACCTAAACTGATCACCCAATTGAGAAATTGAAAATTACAGCAAAAATTAATTTACCTCGATAAAATGTATGTAGTTATGTTTAGCACAGTGTGAGTGGCAAACCCCAAATAATACTGCTTGCTTATTACAGCAGATGACAAGCCAAATGCTTACATAAGTTATTAAAACCTATCTCGTAGCCTTCTCGCCGCCTATAAAAGAATGACTTTCAAAAATCAATCTTGCCAAGAGTAATTCGCTTATGGTTTTTTTATAAACTTATCCAGCTTGTTATGTCATTTATGGTCTAGATTACACCGGGTTCGGTGACTAATATCGGTGAAACCTCACATCCGGCGAATATTATCATATATTAGGGCCGCCGTTTTTACATCCTCAACCTCCCTGTGAGGGGGTGTAAGACCCCGACAGAGGCTTCACACAGATCTCCAGTATATAGCAACTTAGTAAATTGCACTAAATTCGTCCATGTTGATACTTGTGATGCAGGCGGGTGGATACTATTGCGCAAGGTCAAATGCCCTGCAGGCTGTTCTGATTGTGCTGCATACAAGCCAACATAAATCACCTGTACTTATAAGAGGTTTCGTAATTGATGTTGAGTGTTTTGTTTGTCATGGTCATTTTTGCAATAATAATCATTTACACGCTAACATTAGATTACGCATTAATATAAATATTATTATTTGTGTAGGTATCGATTTTTGATATTAATTTGTATGGAGATTGGGTTTTGCAAGCACGCATAGAGGGAGTTTTTAAGCTTGGATTCAAGCCTCAACCATAACAACGTCTCTAGATTCACGAACTTGAACTTATGCAAGTTTCGCTGAAAACACTGTTAAAACATATATTTTCGTGCAATTAGCCTTATAACTTCAAACGATATGTGCGTTATATATACTCAAAAACTGGAAAATATTTTCATTCAATCAACCTCTTTGTCGTTCGCCTGTTTTTTGGCTCATAGGCATGGCTTTAGGTCATGTCATCAAGAGTACATAAAAATTTTGTAGAAAAACACTCGTCCATACTAATGTATTTAGCTTATGCGATGATTTGGTTGTTTAATAGGTTATCCCTCTTCCAAGGATCACCCGAGGTTGTCGAGGATATCGGCTACCACGACGTTTCTTGTGGGGTATAACAATGGGCGATCAATAATGCGTGAGGTTAGAGTAGGAATAGGGGATTTTGTGATTGGAACTGCGTTAATGAGTTGGTAACTGGTACTTCACCAAGAAACCTTGGGGTAGGCGATGCTGCTCCAGACAAATTGCAGTTTGTTTTTCAATGATGCGCGAGGTGGAGGTAAGCGGAAAAAAGACCACATCGTCGGATAATACAAACTACATGAGTATGACTTTAGTTTAAACAAATTTTCTTCATATAGAATCTTGACACACTTGGCATACGTAACCTCGTTTCTCAACAGAAATCATTGAATTTTAAGTATATTTTTACTATTGAATATTTTACCTTAAATTTAAACCAATTATTTTTCAGTGTGTTACAGTAAAATCGTTATAACAGTGTTTTCGTAACATGCTATGCTAATGTAATTGAAATGCTCTGTATATAACATAAAATCCTTCAGTGATTATTGCCAAATTTGTGGTTCTAAAATTTGGTTTGCAAGTTTTGAGTCGTTATCCTCATCAGCCCAAAATTAATTTGGCCAATTTTGAAGGTACATCAAAAATATTGATATTATTATTGTCATGTCGACTAAGCGGTTCAGAAAAGGTGCATGGTGTTATATCAATGACAAAAAGTTTTTCTTAATCGATTTCTTGGGTTTGTGGTTTGTGGATGAACTGGAAATTTTGCTGCTATTGAAAGTGTACAGTTTCTTATCTCTAGATAACACATTTTTATGCAATAATACACTCTTTATCATTTGCAATTTCATCAAATCTGGTATAAATGTATTCCCTTTAAATCATATAATAGTTTTCAGCAGCAATATTGGAACACTTGTCAGGTGCTCAGTGAAATTTTAAGTGTGGTAACTGTAACGTGAACATTTTTTCCGAGTTTTGAGACAATTTAATTTACTATAATATGAAATGTTGTATATAATTTATAGAACGTGTTTTTTGATTGCGTCCGATCCGATTTTTGCTCACATATCTCGCTCGGTACGACCGAATTCTGTCTATAAGTTGTGTGGGTTGTTTTCACACCGCATCATACAATTCGGATCTTGATAAAATTACGCTATCGGATCAAATTGGATCAGAAGCAATGTGACAACGGCCATTGTGTGAACATTTTGCCCATTCGTTCTTTGTTAATAAACGGTGCCGTGGTCAAGTTCACCAATATATACCCATATCTTCAGTTTGTTTCTTAGCACCATTTGCAATTTTTTCTCTAAATTTTAGAGCTAAAATATTCGGTTTAGAGATTATGATCGCACATTCCGCCATTATGTTTTGCTTGTTTATAACGCCAGATGTGACAAAAATACGTACAATTCCACTGTTAAATTGTGTATGGTTGATTTAATAAATCGGTGGACTCAAATTTTACTCAAACACTTGCTTGTAGGTTTATGGTATGGATAGCAAGTTGCATAGCTAAAGCAATGATCGTGAAAGTTTATTAAAACCGAAGAACTTGACCTCGGGCCACGTAGTGAGACGACCGGTTTTTGCACTTAAAATTTTATTATTTTTACACATTGCTGCTAATATTTATATTCATATATTGTGATTTGAATCCGTATTATGTTTTTGATGAGAATAAATGTGCAGACTACGTGAAAAGAGATGCGGATAACAACTGCTAACAGATCAGTGAACGGAGGCATATTGTAAATTTTTAAAAGAACTCTGGTAGGATGGTTAAGGGCCTTGTACTTAGCAAAGCGCGTTCTATATTGTATGAACGGTTAGGGTTTTGCAATCTGAAGGCTACGTCCATCTTATTTACATTTTCAATATATATGGCATAAAGCTTTATTGAAGCTAGAATTTTTTGCACAAAACATTGATAGTGTTTTAACACAGTGCTTGGAATTCACATTGTTGTTTTTCTAAAGCGTGAGTATACAACTTTTGGTGCACGCATGATCGTTGCTCTTTTGGCGAAATCACCTACTGAGTCGTGCGAAAATTCGCGTTCATAATCGTGTCATCGATATTCGCAGTTAGTGAAGGCTATAACATGGGCCCCGTGAGACTCGAGGACAATGCGCGTTCATACGTTTGTTCACATTCATTAAATGACATGCTAATTGCATAGCTGTTTTCGCGCTATATGATTCGATCATCATACATCATTGGGCCATAACCAATTGTATCCTCGATGCAATCAAGACCAATTGTTCGCTGTCCATAAGTATTAAAGTATACGATAAAAACCATTCCAATTCTGTTTTCCAGAGTCCCGTTACTAAATTGAGATTTGAAGTCGTAATTATAGTACCGTCATCGGTATCTACAAGTTGCGCTGTGAAGCTGAGGGGTGTAAGCTGCGCCGTCTGCCATATTCCAAGCTAAGGCTTTTCTACAACTCGTACCCTAATCGTAAAGACTAAAGTCGGGGGAGATGCTGCCCTCCGAACCTTCGGCACCAAGCTGTTCTTTTTTAACGATGTAACGTCGCGGCCCTCAGCATGGCTTGGGCCGAAATTCGTATACGTGTAGCGTACACGAGGGAGACTGTGATGAATCTAAAGTCGGTTTTTGAGATCGTTAACGGATTTAACAAAAGATTAGATGTGCGCACCTAAAGTGGCCGCACGCATAAAAGTGCGCAGCATTTTTCGCTATCGGTATACCTAGCGGTTGTCAGGCGTGATCGGCTAATATACGGTGGAACAGACAATAAACGTGCGACTAGATTTCTAGGAAGCAATTTATTAAAAATTGAACATTTTGTTATTTCTAACAAAATCTAAACATCTGGTTTGTTTCTCGATAACCTTTCATGCTCAACTCTGCCTGATTGCATCAGCACGTATTGCGACACATAGTGCTAAGTGAGTTTGTTGTGTGACTTATTCGCCGCGTGCTTCATTTGTTGATTCGACGAGGTTTCTTTTACGGAACCGAGCCGCAGCTCCCAGATAGCTCAGTGGTTTGTGTGCGCAGTTCTCACTAATTTGATTCTACTTAGATTTGATTCATCAGCTTCAGTTTCTCAAACTTACGATACATAAAGTAGCCCGGCTGTTAAATGGTTGAAATTTAAAACTGTTAAAAACATATTGATTCGTTATTTCATCGCAAATTCGTTAAATACAGTCCTTCGAAACTAATTACACATAAATTGTTTTAAATATTTATATGGAATATGTAACGGAAAATGCAGATAGGCTCTTCAGATTTTGAACTGGGAAAGTAAACGCACCGTTAGCAGTAGCTGAAAATTTGTAACTTAAAATAAAGTTTACACTGTAAGGTTTCATCCGTGACAAAACATATAGCATCATTTCTGTACCGTAGTAGCAGCAATATCGATTTAACAGCGTTTCTGAGCTATACTACTGGTTTCGATCTAATCATTTAGAGGAATTATGGAAATTGAAAAACTTGAAAATCTAGGCTAACCATTTGGTTGGGTCTGAGACAGGGTTCACACAAAGGCTTAACCTTCTTGAATTAATTTACATTTTGAGTATCGATGAACAGTTATTGGTCGCCGCGAAGTATGGAACCCCGAACGGTCCGATGAAAAACACGTTTACTAACCGCTGAGCTATCTCGGAGCGATTGCTAGAATCCTTTTACGGCTCGTCAAAAACTGTGCGAACAAAAGGGTGCAATAGTGCAGTGTGTATTCCCCAAATTTAGTTTGTACAACACATACAAACATAATTTTTTGCTGAAACACATAGAAAAACCCAAAATGCACATAACATTCAGTACTTTCAATTTGTTACTGAATTGAAAGTCCAAAATTGGTATTGCGTGTTCTACTTTTTAAGAACGTTCCAAAACTCAGTCGATGAGCCTCTGGGATCTTGGAAAAAACATATTTATTACGTCATTTAACTCGTCTAACACTTTTTAAACCTCAGTTTGACTGCTTTAAATCGTTGGCACAACATTACACGACTGTGAAAAGACAGAATTGAGCGTAGATTCGTTACCAAGACGTAAAGTTTGGTATTATATATGCAGGTAAAGTTCAATAAAGTGCCAATGGTGCAAATGTCCACAGGAAGTAAGCGTATATAGTTACGCCCCTCCCCCCCCCCCCCCGAAGATGGCAACCTCCTAGAGCCATATTGACTCACCCCCGAAGACTAAGAATATACTATACGCTGTTTTCAACCATTGGGTATATTGTTACCGCTCCGTGACACGACAGAACTAAACCCATTTTATAACCAAGTCGTCATATTTGATATTCCTCCAATTTATTGCCACGATGAAATTCGAGGAAGGGCCTATGACACGAGTGTCCTCAGAGAATATGATGTACATGCTGACGCTCCGGGTTCCGAGGGTTCAGAGGTAGCCGGGTATTGGCAGGGCGCGTGCTCTTTGGTGCCTCAGAATCACCTAGGTGTAGGATCGTTGCCTCCTGGGGGTAGGGTGGTACCCTCAGTGGGCTATCCCATGGAGCCATCGCAAAGCGACGACCCCCGATAGGCTGTGCGACCCCCTGGCGGTGCAGCAGGGGCCTAAACCGTCGGGGCTGAACGCGGTGCTACAAGCGCCCTTTTCCACTCGCCGGCCTCCAAAGTACGGCGCCATCCACCCCGGCGGTGAGCTGACATCATATATATTTGGTATTTTCCCAAGTCTGCTTGTAAAATTCAAGAAATGCCTGTTGCATAATAGGTGCCAAGAAGTTATGAAATTCTCTGAACGAAAATCCTAAAGAGAAATCATGATCATGTTATTGATATAATCATTGAAAACTATGTAGTTTCACCATAAAACTTAGGTGTTTCTTGTACACCCTCTCTAAAGGCTCACGAAAAATTTTGCGAAAATCTACAAAGAATTGGAGTAAGGTTTGTGGAAAATTGGAAGGAATTGGGAAATATCTTAGCGAAAGATGTTGAGAATTGGCAAAAATCGGGTAAAATGCTAACAAAAGTTGGTTAGAATTTGAGCTTCGAAAATTTTCAAAAACATAACCGAACCCGCGCTGACATACCTCTACCGCAGGAATCATCTATCTCCGAGGCGACGTGCTGGATTTAAAGAAATGCATAATTTACCTTATGGTGTGCGCAACTAGGGCCGAATTCTCTCACAGAGCCAATTCCCGTTTGTGACAAAAAGCGTAGCCAAATCCGCCCCTTCATAAATAAAATAAATAGCTAAGCTGTTCTAGTATTTTGAACGAGCCGAAAGCGACTATATATCAGGGTTTGATAACCGGGACGGATTACCGAAAAAATATTACGTTCAGTTTAACTGACTGAGTTGCAGGGAAAATATTTAAGCCTAGGCCCAAAAAAGGAGAGATTAGTAGTAATTAAAGCAAGACGCACCAATGTAAGTAAAATAAATACGTAAATATCGCTATTTTCAAAAATTTTCTTTAGGCGCCTTTTACAAGCCATTCTAGTAGCCATGCAAAATGCACTCTTTCATACATGAAAATTATACTATTATAATTGAAAGGATGTTTTAGGAATATTTGATCATATGTATCACCAATTTCCATTGTCATATATTTTTGGCTTTTAGAGCCAATTCCGATCCTTGTGACAATTTCTTAACCTCGCTTTACTATTAACTAATATATTTGTAGGGTTTGCCTCAGCCCAAAAAAATGTCACACTGACTGAATTTTGTTTCTAATCCCTTTACACAGTGTATCGTGTGAGCTATTAAATATAGAGCAGTGACCTGAAAAATACGGGAATTTGACACTTTTTAGCTTCGAAGGTCCGATTATCGGCTGAATTCGGCTATGACGGCTTCAACATCGTAATTCGCCAACAGCTATATTTAGAGCTACGCTACCGATTGCGGCTCGCGAAGCAAGTTGAATCGTTCATGAAACTATACTAAAGCCAACACTGACGTTAAAATCTCGTATAGTCTGACCAGATCATTATGTGGTCAACAGAATTATTTGAATTTTTGACCCAGGCAAATTATAATCAATTCGAGCCATGGTATCACATGGCTTTAAATTTTCTGTCTTTGGCCGGTTACTCTTTCGTGCAATTGCGTGACTGACGTTAACAGGTTCATGGCGACTGTACAATTATGTACATATACTGCTGACTGTAGATGTATAGTCTCTGAAAACACCAGCGACAAAGCGAGCATCTGCTATTCCTATAGCATCAAACCAACTTACTAACATTGTTTGATATGCAGCTACGGTGTTATATTTTCGTGCTTATGAATCATCATTTTCCGAATCATCATATGTCTAGTCTGCGAACCATAAGGCCCTATGCCTAATATCAGTTTGGTACGGATCAACTTATATGCAACCGACTAGATCCAAAGGTTGAAGGTTCATAATTGGTTAATGTTGAAATTATTGTATCAAGATTTTTAATTTTTCATTCTACTCTAAGCTTAGAACACTGTAACACGAAACGATGCCAAAACGATGTTTAGATTAGTGAAATGAAATTCTGTCCTTAAGCGTTTACATAATTGAAGTCCACTACTCTGTAAAATTTTAAAATCCGTAAATAAAATTGCTAAAAAAATTTTTCAATCCTGAGGCGTTTTTACTGGTCGATAGATCGTTTACACGAATGGGCGAAATCTCTTGTATGAGCAAAGTCAAATTACTTATATGGTTACGCACAAAACACTCTATGAGCTTGCAAAAGATTTATGAACTGTCGCACATTAGCGACCCGTCGCACATTGTAGTATATGTTTAGCTTGTTGCATAATAGGGACATGCGCTGTAACCAACACGATAGTTTGAACTGTAAAGATTCTAGTTTGACGTAAAGTTTGTGTTTGTTTTGACTAAAGCATATTATTATCTGTTACATGATGTATTTTACGCTGAAAAATACCTACCTTGAAAATTGAACACAAAATGGACTAAAACAATAAATTTGACACAACGCTTTTGATAAAAGTATTTTGGCTTTTAAGTCAATTCTGTAAGTGCTAGTTTCAGTACTGTCGTAGGTAATATTTATTAAGAAGCGAAAAAAACTATTTAGGAATGAATTATGTAAAATAGTGTTACCTTGTCGCGCTTTAGTGCTGTCCCACATTTGGCGTATATCCTTTTATGATAATGTAAGTAAATTTTCTTCTTCTTACGTTTGCATCTTTATAGTAATGGAAACGGGCTCGATTCCTGCCGTCGGATTGCATTAGTCAAACATTGCACGGTGCCCAAATTAATTCAAGCCAACGGCTTAATTTTTATAAAGTTTATGGTAAGGCTTCGCTTGCCGATACTTTATTGTTAAGTGTAGTGTATATTGATAAAGCGTAGCTTTATGGCTCAGGTCAGTGTTTTAGTTATAAGAATGCTTAAACTTAAGTCTAGGCTGAGAATAACTAGAACGCCGAAGCTCATTCGTGGAATATCCATGACAACTATAAATCCGTGTGATGAAGCCGGCCTTTAATCACAATGGCATATATATACGAGTGGAAGCAATAAATGTTGGTACGCGTGAGTTCAGCCACCTGGACTTGTTGTTAGGAAATTCTTTTTACATTATATACTACCATATCGAACAGTATGACAATGGTAATTGTTAGGTAATCGTGCCACTGTGTCTATAAAATTTTGTTCAAACACTTTGGACAAGACTGAGATTTTAAACCATAGTTATGAGTACCCGAAATAAATTTATGCATTGCACTCCTTGAAAAACTCCAGCCGACGTCAGTGATCGCAAGCAAGCGGCGTATACAAACTCATGAATAATCTAGAAGCTGTTACTCGATTTCTTACGGAGTGTCGCAAAGTGAACGAGTAATAACGCATGTTCGAACATACAAGCTTTATTTGACACAACACAATGTACATTGTGTCTGTTTGGTCACAATATGCATGAAGCAATTATTCTGAGCTGACCAGTAACACGTCAATTTCATGTGGGTAATATACTGGTGTCCGCAATAAGTGAACTCCGCGTAAATGCCTTGTATATACTGTCACATATCACCTTATACTTGGAAATATTTTTGTCACAGCCGTCATCATTGTTTTCACTTTTTGTCAGATTGTGCATTGCATTGCACAGATGATTTGCTGTCACGAAAGTATTTCACAAATCCAACTGCTAGTGTCTGCATACCCAACCAAATCAGCGTCCAGCAGACCTCTCGGATTCAATACTGCAAATGAAAGAAATAGTTTTGTTATTCTTTTTCGGAAAAACTGCCGTACCTAATAATTTTGAAACCAGTAGGAGTGCCGATATTGAACATAATACAGTAAAGAATGCGCCGCACTGCAAGGTAGTTCACTAATTTCGCTATGCTGTGGTTACAATGTTGGATGCATACATCGTCCTTTATAAGCGTTATCTGTGGAAAAACTATACTAAACGTCAACATTGACATAATGTTATATACATTTTACTTACTCTTCACAAAAGCATAGTTGTTAAACAGCGTAAATATGATATATATATACACTTGATTATAAGTTAACTTAGAATAATTGACAAATCTATAAATGCAGGAGCAAATATCGTAATCAAAGTGCAAGTGCGCTTGTGACGGCGTCCAAAGAGTGCAGCATAGGGCGAAGACTCTGCCATTATCTTTTCCATTTAAAAATTTCCAGAATATAACCTGAGTTGTTGCCAATCACCATCGCTTTGTAAAAGTTCATAATAAATTATGCGGCTGCATGTAAACGTCACCGCAAGAGACTTTCTTTACCGCATTCTGCAAAAGCAGCCGACTACCAACAAGTGTCACAAAGAGTCTTCTTGTATTCCTATGTTCCTTCACTGAAGAAGAAAAATGTATTACTGGTAAGAGTATTGGTATTCTATAATATATAACACAGAGATCTTTCAGACAGGTAAGCTTTCACGTTTTCCGTCAAAATTAATTATCTAAAGATGCGCTGTAGTTAAGCTATTTAATTATATATCAATATCAGCTGTCCTGTGAGTACCGCCGATATTGTTTAGTGTATTAACAGCTAGCCTGCATTTGGAAATCGGCACATTTCATTATCTAACTACTTTTGAACCCTTAAAAGTTGCTCGTCGAGTGATAATTTTTGTTTTCGTCTGTGGGTTTTAAACCAAGTTTTTGTCTGAAAGTTTACAACGAACCAAAAAATGTGGTTTTACTCTTCAAAAATTAAAAATAATGTATATTTTTAAGAGAATCGGCGATTTATACCCATACAGATGTTCTTAAACCTTAAATTTTTTAACGAGAGAGTACCATTTCTGTAAAACACTAATAAACAGGCGGGCGCATGTTTCAAATATATCATTATTTTCGTGGTGTGCCTGATATTTTATATCTAACTGTCCAACACTATACGCATATCTCTGAAGCCTAACAGAGGCATTGTATCTTGCTATCGGATATCCACAGGGACTTGGGAGGAAATTTATTTTTGAAACCTGACTGTAAATTAATGTATAGTGGAGAAGTTGAAAGTTGTCATTGGGCTACATGTACGAAGTTGGAAGTTCCAGAGGAATGACAAGTGCTTAAGGGTGTATCCCTGTGTGGGTGAGACGGTTCAGCTGGTCAACGGGGGAGCCAGGTCATCAGGATAGAATAATTTTTCGAAATCTCTTGGCACTCAAAATTTTTCTTAATTTTGGCCAATTTTCCCCATAATTTTTCCTATTTTTGCCGAAGTTTTTCACGTCCATTCACCTTCAGCGCAGAGAAGTTGGTACAAGTTGCTTCCACGGGGTGGTTGACGATTGCCTCTGTCCCTATGAGCATTTATGGTTGGCACAACATCGAGCGCGACAAAATGCGGCGTTCACGTTATAGTGTTCTCACTGTTTGGAAATTTTGTCCCCTTGTAGTCGCGACTCTACCGTATGTACCTAGTTAGGGACACACCGATACCATAAAGTCACATCCTGAGGGTAATACAACACACCCTTAGCTACTACATTATTTATTTACCGCTTCTCACATGCCTTTGGCTACCATTTTATTACGAATAAACAGTAACATACACTGTCCGTAGCTAATTCGGTGTATTATTCAATTCTGTTGTTAAGCGCCCAAGGCTCCTGGGCTTAAAGGGTAGATGGTCATGGTGGGACGTGGTGGACACGGTAACCCGAATCCTTCCCCAGCTTCCCAATTTTTCTCAATTCTCCCTTAATTTTTTATTATTTTGTTCTTAATTGCTAAAATTTTTTGCCCGCCTTCGGTGCAGAGGTGTGGCGATGGGATTCGGAAAACGAGGTCCGAACGTGCGGTGGGAAGAAATTCTTTACCCCTATATGGTCAGCTATAATATATAGTATTTGCGTCAAAGCATATATAAAACCTCATTTCAGTTAGTCTAAAATGTATGTTTCACTGCAAATGTAACCATAAAGGACTGTATTGCGTGAATTTCGAGCCTTCATTGCAAAGTTTCAGTCCATGGTATATGAATTTAACTTGGAAAACTGCAGGCTAAATAAACGACGCCATACTTTCCAACAACTATACATTCTGGAATGCTATGTAAATTATTGTTCTGATGTGTCGTATGTTACTAAAAGCTTCGGCCTGCGGATTCTCAACTACCGTGTAAAATGAAATTTAACGATACTTGAAAGAAGAATTTTAATATAAAGCGGAAAGCAAATCCTAAATTAAATTAATGCCTAGCTAGCTATGTAATAATATTACCAATATATATTAATTATGCGATAGGCTAATTTCTAATTAACCGTCACGAAACATAAATGCAGAAAAGAAAAAATCCTTTTGTACCGTCTCTGGTGCAACGTTCGGCATGGACATAGCCAAAACAAATTAGTAACAGGCGCAACTATACGATCGTATCTTTACGACAAAATATTATAATTAGTTATTTTTCTTTTCCATAAATCTGTGGGTTTGGTACAAAAATTGCTTATTTTCCTCGAATTTTTTGTACTAAAAGCCCAACGTTAGATGGGTTACTTAATTTTTCTACCGTGTCGCATATTTCATAACATTAAAAGTGTTGCTGCTAATACCGTTAGGCCCTGCAGCCTGAAAATCCATGTTTTAGGTTTACCAGTAAAGTATTCGACACAGTTTCACACTCTTGTGTTGAAGACTATAAGTTTAGTAAGCGTATTTCTCCTGATTTGAAACCCATTTTCAGTTACACTTGGGTTTTTTGACAAAAGGTATGGCTTTGGCCGTTTTATTTTTACTGATAGTGCAAGTTTTGTTGTTATATGTAAAGTCGTTTAAGTGTATTAGCGTTCAGTGTGGCCTCCGTATCTAAACTGGTTTGATATTTAAAAGTATAAAGATGTACGCAAAATATTATTCGAACTTATAAATAATCCAAAAGTTGTTTAAGTATGCAGTTATGCAGAAAGCGAATTAATTTGCTTGCATCGACTACACGCTGCTTGGAAACTGGCATACCAAATCCATGAAATGCGAGAATGTCAGTTTACTCGAATATGGTACTACGCCAGCTGTAGGACCATTGAAATAAAAATTCCAAGAAATAATTTTTCATAAATATCGACAAAATGCCCATATTGTTACTCATCTCGTGGAGATGAGCCGAATGGTACCAAAATCTCTGATGTATCTTGAAAATTAACCAATTGCTGGTTGGGGGTCTACTAGGAAAGACACCAAATATTAATCACTATAAAACTCTGTTTAAACGCAGCAATATTTACACAATTTTTGCCCTTGGTACACGGCTAAGCTTGTGTAATATAAATAACTGCACAGGCACCGGCTCAATTTAAACCTTATCCACCATATTAGTTTGCAAATGGCATCTTACTGTTTGCACTAACGTGCAGATGGTGCCCTGCCAGTTACATAAGCTTATATTGTTTTTAATGAGCATTCATATTAATTTACATGCATCGGGTACACACTGTTTGAATGCTGATACGCCCTATGCACCTAATTTGTGAAGCCTACTCTAACTCGCTAGTTCTCTACTACTACTTCAAGTTCTACTACAGCACTACTTCAGTTTGTTGCATAGGACGTGCCAGCATTCGAACAGTGTGTAGCCGATGCATGCAAATTAGTATGAATGTTGCATTATAGGGTACGATTTATATTCAAGGATGTCCTCAGAAAATTTAAGTTGGGCTGTCATCACGCAATTTGGAGTTGGCAGAACAGATAGATATGATGGTTTCAATTGAAAGATTTTTTGCAGTTGCAACCTGGGGTGCACCAACTAAAAGGTGGGTGTGGTATGCGGCTTCCTAATGCCCCTGTGATAAGCCGCTGCCTTTATTAGGTTTATCAATCATGGGACCTGATCTTAAGGTGTTTTGACTGACGGAGTGCGTTCCCTGCAATGTTTTACCAATATTTTTAACAACACTTGATTGCTAAGTAACCGGACAATATATAAGTTAATTTTTTCTTTGAGCTATATATGTACGTCTATCGCTCATAACATATTAGAAATTTTTGGCCCCATAACCCCAGTTTTGAAATTGTGTCACCGCCAGAAACTTCTTCACTGAGCGGCACTGAACGTACTGGGGGATCGGGCAAAGGATAAACGCACCTTTCACACATAAACGCGGACTTCTGGTTTCTGTTATAATTCAGGGCACAGATGCTGGACGGTGGGCGCCTTGGCTACGCGGTTGGCTGCCCCTAGTGTCAATATATAGTTTTGTCCTGCAACTACAGCGACATTCTAATATATAGGCAGTCTAGTTAGATTGTTCATTATAAAGTAAATACTGATAAGCAGAAATCTTTAAGTTCAGTCAATGTTTGTAAATATATTTTAGTGTTTTTTCAAATATGATTATACAGGTTTTTAGAAGAAATTATTTTATGTGCAATACTAACGAGTTTGCAACAAACTAAATACAAACTTAAAGGTATGAACATGCCTTGGATTTCTCTGCAAAAGAGATTTATCGGTTTTCTCAGTTTTTTATGAGTTAATGGTCGAATATTTGATTGTTTATGTATAAGTAAACAAGGTGTGTGTAACAGCTCAGTTCTTTTGTTGTACCACAGTTGTTGTTTTGCCAAAATCATCAACTGAATCGTATAAAAATTCGTGCTTACAATAGAGGTGAGGTAAACGGGCCTGTATTTCAAAGCCCGGCCCGTTTGCCAAAGCGGCTAGTCCCGGCCCGTTTGATGAAGGCGGTTGGCCCGGCCCGGCCCGTTGGCAAAATTACTACGCCAGGCCGGGGCCGTTTCGTTACTATATCAGGAACTTATCAAACATTAGCAACTTATCTTTTTGAAACTGTATAGTACAAGTAAAAATAAATGAAAAAGAGCTATTTCTCGCAATGGCACAACGGGCGTAAGCGGGCTGGGCCGGGCTTTTTCCAAACAAAGTCGGTCCGGGCGGATCGGGCCGGGCTTTGAGCTTTTTCTCACCTCTAGTTCACAATGCTGCCGTCGAGTGAGACGATATTTAGGTTCAACCTATGAATTTTTTTGGATTTTTATATAAAAGACGATTACTGTTTTCTCAGTTCTTTATAAGTTAGCTTTCGAAAATGTGGTTGTGATATGGCCATTGTATATTCTGGATTTTTATTCTCTATTTCCGCTAATGTCTTTCGATGTCTGTTGGACCATTTGAATCAGCGAGAAACAGCTACAGCTGCTAGCATTTTAGGATTGAATTAATATTCCCCACCACCACACAAGTGGGCTTTGAAGGAAATAGTTTAGTAGATGAAATTTGGTATCTATATTTTTCACTAGGATGAAAATAATTTGCTAGAAACATTTGGCTTAGGTAACCCCAGGTCGCATAAATATAGCAAGACTAAAAATTAGCTTCAGGTTGTATAGCCTTAGGCCTAGCCTAAACGATAAACAGCAGGGCCCAGAATACGTCTCATATTGAAATATAATTCAAATTCAAACATATTGAAATGTTATGGTGTCTAGATTTCAATTTGAATTAGCCAATTGGAAAGGTATAGTATTTAAACAGTTTGTAATTTAGTCTCCGGCACGGAGAGAGGTACACCTGACTAACCTATAGGGTCAATCCAAGCAGTGATAACGTGTAGCCCCAGCTCTTCATGTAAAAAACTTGGAACCACACTTTTATTATTCGTTATCCGGAAATTATAAAATGCTTGTAATTCAATAAACACCGCTGGAACAACGCTACCATTTATCATATCGAGTGAAATATGGCTTCTTAATCGATTCTGTATTCAAGAAACAGCATCACACAATAGCAACGTGAAAACTGGAACAATTATATGAAACTGTTTCGGTGGATTCCTTAATATTCCTTTACTCACAGTGGTATAACTTCACTAGATTTGGTATTTATAGCGTAAAAATTGTAGCATAGAAATGATGCTTAAAATCTCTCCGTAAAACTGAGCCTAGAGTAATAGTTTAGGTGCAAAATAACTTCACAAGATTTGGTATTTAAAGCGTAAAAATAGTAGCATAGAAATGATGCTTAAAATCTCTCAGTACCACTGAGCCTCGAGTAATAGTCAAGGTGCAAAATAACTTCACTAGGTTTGGTATTTATAGCGTAAAAATAGTAGCACAGAAATGATGCTTAAAATCTCTCCGTAAAACTGAGCCTAGAGTAATAGTTTAGGTGCAAAATAACTTCACAAGATTTGGTATTTATAGCGTAAAAATAGTAGCATAGAAATGATGCTTAAAATCTCTCAGTACCACTGAGCCTCGAGTAATAGTCCAGGTGCAAAATAACTTCACTAGATTTGGTATTTATAGCGTAAACATTGTAGCATAGAAATGATGCTTAAAATCTCTCCGTACCACTGAGCCTAGAGTAATAGTCTAGGTGCAAAATAACTTCACTAGATTTGGTATTTATAGCGTAGAAATTGTAGCATAGAAATGATGCTTAAAATCTCTCCGTACCACTGAGCCTAGAGTAATAGTCTAGGTGCAAAATAACTTCACTAGATTTGGTATTTATAGCGTAAAAATTGTAGCATAGAAATGATTCTTAAAATCTCTCCGTACCACTGAGCCAAGAGTAATAGTCTAGGTGTAAAATAACTTCATTAGATTTGGTATTTATAGCGTAAAAATTGTAGCATAGAAATGATGCTTAAAATCTCTCCGTACCACTGAGCCTAGAGTAATAGTCTAGGTGCAAAATAACTTCACTAGATTTGGTATTTATGTAATAACGGTGACGCAGCTGCATGGCGCAACTTCCTAACACCATGCCCTTACGACCCCGGCTATCATAACCTCAAGGGTGGACCCTAAGTTTTCTATTTTGGCCACTTTTCTTGGTCAGACCCAAGAAGTTACGGAGCTTAGCAGGCCGCAGGCGCGCTTCACGGGGTGTGTTCGGACCCCGCCCGATTGGTTGCGCACGTGTCTAGTATTCTGGCATGATCACTGAGGTCCCCCAGGGAGGTTGACACCGAAACCTGCTCACAGGTCATGATGTCAAACCAATATTCCCTGTCCTAGTCTAATGGAAGTTGTTTTATCTAGCGTGATTTAAAGTGAAATGCGTGGTAATTTAGCGTTACTATTTAAATTTTGAGTTTTACCTAGTTTATCCTCAGCAGAACACTTAATCCGTTGTAGCCATATGGCCCCCACAGGGTTCCGACTTGCCCTGAAAGTTTAACGTCGGACAATCTAATCGGTATCCTAATAACCTGTTTATCCGTATTTAGTAATAGCGTTTTCCTAGTAAATTTTATCCCTACTTGCGTGTACTAATTTCATGAGCGAGTTCGATTGGCAAATAGAGTGGACCGCTCTCGCTACAATTCCACAATTTTCATATACAAATACTGGTGGCGAACTGCACGTGTCAGGGCTTGGGATATTCCCCTCGTCAAGCCGTGGCACGCGGAATTGGCCGGTCCGATCAAACGTGCTTATTTCGCTTGGATATGAACAACACTGGACACAGGGCGTGATTTTCAACATTTTATTCAAAGTTACAAACAGCACTGTTCGGATACAGTCGGTCAGAGCGTCATACAATCGTATTGAAAACAGTCACACCCATTCACTCCCTTGTCTAGGTCCACGCAGGGGACAAGGCGGTGCGAGCGAAGGCGTTCCCGGCGGTACCGGGCCAGAATCTATACCCGAGGCGTCCAGCATGGAGCGTTGCCTAAGTCAGCCATAGCTCAGGGTATGCGTTCTGGCGTGCTTCGAAGTTCGCTCTCGACAACGTGCGGCACTATGTGCGTTCAAATGGGCGTGCAGGGAAGAGGAGATGTCCATTTTTATCGCGTGGCCTCAGTAGAGAAGGGGTATGAATGGGGGTACGAACACACGGATCGACAGTGTACGTTAAAATCATGGTTACATTAATGATATTACACGGTTAAAAGCAATTGATTTTCTTATGATACAAAAGAGTAAAAACTAATGCCAATGATCAGAGGACGACACGCGAAGCGTCCACACGGCAGTCCGATGAATGACTCCGTCTGGTGCGAATTTCTGGTCCGGTAAATTATTTGCCTAGTATCCCGATCGAGTCAAGCTTTGCTCAAATTTCAAATTGTGATTATCTCAGCGGCTTCGGTAGTCCCAGCGGAAGGTCAGTTGTCCCGAGTCCTCAAAATTCTTATTGGGTTCGCTTATACCGGCAGGTGTTGATTTTGGTGGGGGAGGTAGTAGTTAAATTGATTAATAGTTGTCGGGGGCGCCGTTTCGATCACGTTAACGAGTCGTCCCTAGTCGCTTTTCATCAGCCTAGACAGGAGGGGCACGAACAAATGCTGTCTTGGGTGGTTTCTTAGGCGGCCAATATCACTGCTCCAATCGTTTCAAGCAGGTGTTTGCGCCTATTTTATGGTCGGGACCAGGTTTGCACCGTGGGGCGCGTTTGGTCCTAGCGTGCAGGGAACACGGGGCGTTTCGCCCTCGGACGCGTCCGCGTCCCTTTTCTTTTTTTCTGTGGTTTCTTTGGTTTCTTCCCTTTTTCTCTCTCCTCGCTTGGTCTCTTTTGTTTCCTTTGTTTCCTTTGCTGTTGTTTTCGTCTTTTGTGTCCACTCTCCCTAACTTATCCTATTGCCTTATAGTACTGTACACGTTGTCGTTGTACAGTGACTCGACTGCACTGTCGAAATTGTGCAGCCGAGATATCACTAAAATTTTATAAATTTCACTCAGACCTCGATGGTCGAGTGGTTAAAACTGAAATTTCTGCAGCGGGCTTAAATTCCCCGTGCAGGATCAAAACCTAGTACGGGAAACTGAAAAAGGAGAGAGAATACAGTTAAAATCCAAGCAAGGACACACACAGTACATAGCCTAACGGGCAAACCGAGCTAAAATAGAAAAACTTAAACTCAGCGATCAAGTCGCTCCAAAAAGAAAACGGGGTTTTGCACTTACTCGGTTTGGGATCAAAATGGTTCGCGAGAGGTCGCGATTTTTCCTTTATTGAAAAGAGGATGTTCTAACCCATTTTTCTGTTTAAGGGCGGGGCATAGTGCCGAGCTTTTGGAGGCGGGCACGGTGGTGTATTCTGATCTTTAACGATGCGGTCGGTTCATTTTAGTACAGGGAGTTTCGCTATTCGCTATCGTCGAGCTTAACCACTGCTGCACGCTACGGTGAACGTCGGTAGACTTAATAGTTGAACAGAGACGATCTCGAAGCAAACTTGGTGAGGCGATATCTTTTACAGGCGCCTAGTAAGTTTTAGTCCTAAGGGGCCATCGGGAGTTCGTGACATCGGTAGCGGATCCTTATGTAAAACTGGCATCAACCGTCCTGTTGGCAAACGAGTCAAACACTGACCAAGATCGTGTGGAGATTGTAATAAAATCGCTCCTTGCGGAGTGCCAATACCTTATGCTCACGCTGAAGTCACCTAGAATTTGTTCAGTCTTTTGTATTTTCCCAAATTTTCTTAACTCAACTGTCAAAATAAATTTTAGGGCTTTCTAAAGCCCGACGGAGGCTAATCCTCCGTCCCTAACTGCAACGTCAGTCCGAGCTCAAGCAGCGGCATGAGCATCGAACGGTCTACTAAACTGTAATTTTGTAAACCATAAGCATAGTCAGAAACAAGCGAATAAGCGAATCCCTATGATTTCGTGGTAAAATTTTACCGTGGTCAGCTCAGGAAAATTCGACAGCCCTAACTCAAGAGTAATAAGTCATGTAAAAGCACGTGGACGAGAAGCATCCATTTTGGTTAGCCTTACCTATGACCACGGGGAATCAGAATGACTTCGGCCTTGGTGCCTACAGTTTGGTACCTTCTGTGCAATCGCTCGAGGTGCCCAAAACAGAACTCGACTTGAGGAGGTTTGTCTAATAAACATGTAAAGTGTTGAAAAAATGGCATCGGTTCAACCTATAAAAGCAAGGCTAAACCATGATCAGCTAAGTTCGTCTTTTGTAAATGATTGGGTCCTGTTACATCTGGGGAAAATAAACCCCCAATTCTCGATTCCTCTCCTAACTTACAGCAGTCGATCCGGGACAGCAATTGCTAGTCCCCTTCCGCGAGACGGAAGATGTCTGCGCGGGTCCTCCAGTCGTCGACCTCCATTCCAAACTCGAAGAACAAAAAGCACAAGAAAGCAAGAAAACTATTGCGAAACTACACTAGTAAAGTCAAGCGTCGGAGCCGGTCAGTAGAGTCGACCGAACTCCGCGCTGCCGAAGTCGAACTGATTCCAAGAGACGACGTGGTAGTCGTCGCTTCAAAATTTTCTGCTATGTTGAAAGATAGCGATTTCGTCGCTATCCAATCGGAGAAGCTCTGTTGACGCCCTCTTTTTCGAGTTCAAACCCGGGCGCCCAATCGAAAAATTCCCAAGATTTTGATTTTGACAGCTATCGTAAACCCTGGGTCCCCTTTAGAGAGAGTCGGCTTCAATCGAAATCGCCGACATCAAATTTGAACCCTCCGAATACTCGGAGGTCGACCATCTGTGCTTTTCAGCTTAAATTCTGATGTAACCTCCAAAAGTTATGTCAAGAATATATCTGGAGATCATTACTCAGATCACTTAAGCTCATTACTTAATCCTAAATCGACTGTTAAAACCCCAACTGTTCTACAAAAATGGTTGGGTCACCCGTCAAATTTCAAAATTTTAAATCTTTTCCCTTTATAAAGTACTTGGAATAAGCTTGGATATGTCTTCTCGGTGATCTGGTCCTCATCCATCAAATTTCCCCCAGCTAACTCGCCGATTTAAAGCCAAATTTCTGCTATTTAGCGAGTTAGCTGCCTCATCCATCACTTAATTAAGCTTATTTGGAGGGCATCTGGGGCTAAATTTTATCGCCCTACCCATGGATAAACGTGCAAACATTGCACGTTTATATGTCGGCTTGCAACATAAAGCCATACATTCCTATCATTCCAAGCTAATGGCTTTTCTAGCTAAATTTCAAATATCCCGACAGGACGTCTTTGGACGTCCCAAAAAGGGGGGGGAAGCCTAAGGTAGGAATGAACTTATTTCGTGCTCTAGGGCGCGGCACAATCCTAGGTATCTTTCGGTCTATCCGGGGTCCTATTCAGGAGCTCCCGGAGCCCACGGGAGGGCCCTAAACCTACCCCCCGTCAGTCCTATTCCTATGCGTCCAGTCCGTCCGTAAAACGTAGGAATTTAAGAAAATTTTACATGTCCGTCCTCGTCTGTCCTGTTTTTTGTGTCCTTTTACATACTATATATATATATATATATATTTACATATATACATGTATCTGTATCCACAAACACATATACATACAATACTCATGAGCACACATTACACATGAGACACACAGGCGACCTGAGCGACAGAAAGGTCGCTCAAGTTCACACTAGAAACACGCAGAACCACAACAACGACAATAACAACATCAACACAACAGCACAGCAACCACAACAACAACAACAACAACAGCAACAACACATACACACACGCACACACACACACATGGCGACGGCAACGACGACAACCGACCAAAAGAAGTCGGTTAAAGAGAGTGGAAAAAGGAAAAAGAAGAACGAAAAAGAAAGGCACGGGAAGGGTGTCGGGACAGGGGTTTCCTGAGGGCATTTCGAGGGG